>VRYO01002775.1:1614434-1662853 GCA_009812075.1 Sialia sialis
CAGTTGGAGCAGTGGTTCTGTAGAAGGTGCAGTTTCCCTCTGGAGTCCAGGGGTGATGTGGAGAAGTCCAGTTTCCTTCTGGAGTTCAGTGGAGAAAGAGGCTCCCTTAGTGTCCCAAAATCTCAGTTTTTATCTTGTTAAGAAATGTTGGGCTCTTCCCTTTGGCTGGAGGAACTTCCAATGGGATGAAGTAATTTAAATAGTCACATGATGGGATTCAATGGCCCATTAACAGGAGACACCTCCCTGGAGGAAGGATGGGTTGTGAAAAGATAAAGAACACTGCCCCACCTGGTTTCAATGGATGGCCCATTAGCAGAATATCTCCCACAGAGATCAGGATCACTGCCCCCACCTCAACAGGTGGTGATAGAATAGATACCTTTGATCATATCCTGTATTGTAATCCAAGACATCCAGCATGTGAAATTCTTGTCTGGCAGATTCTTTTCTCCCTGCAGCCCATCCTGACCAAACCACAGCTGCCACCCACCCTCTGCAAAGGTGGGGTGCTGCTGCTGGCACAGCCTTTCTCTGCTGCCTTGCTATCTCTCTGAACATTCACGTCCTACCACTGCTGTTGTTCCTGTTTAATCCTCAGGATGACTCAAAATAGTTGCTACAGTGCAATATTAGTTTGCTGTTTCTTTGCATAAAATGTTTTGTGGTGCACATCAGGAGAGTAAACAGAGTACCTCTCACTTTTAAAGATGTAAAATGAGGGTCTGGGGAACCAAAACCCATCAGTGTGGAAAAAGAATAGCACAAATTATTAAACAATCTGTTTATAAACACCGGGAGAACTATAAAGTGATTTTTAAAAAGCTAGAGTGAATGTCAAGAACACATTGTACCCAACCCAAACTCATTTTCCTCTTTGACAGGATGAGTGGGAAAGCAGGAGGTGGTAGATGCTGGATATCTTGATTTCAGCGATGAGAAATGAGGGAAGTGTGGTTTCCAGGAGCTTGCAAAAAAGTGTCTCAACAATCTGTCCTCAGACTAAGAGCACATATTGCCACTGAGTTCCTGAAGTGCTCTGTCCTGCTCAGTTGCACTCAATATTTCCATTCATCATGTCAATGACCATGTAAAGCTTCAGAAGCTTGAAGGTGGCCTCAGCTGAGAGGGTGCTAGCCACCAAGGAGGGCAGGACATGCCCACAGGCAAACCAGAACCAGGTGTGACCAGCAGGGACAGGAGTCAGGATGCTGGCAGGGAATGCATTCAGCAATGCTTCATCAGCCACACATCCCTACAAACACATCCTTTAGGTGCTCGAGGTGTAAATTAGGGTTAGCTGTCAACCTAAACTAATTTGACATTTGTCAGTTAATCTACCTTTCACTGCCTTGGCAGCTTCTCTGGCACCCTCTGTAAGGGAAACATCTACTGAAAATAAAAATATGAAAACCCTGGTGTATCTAACATTGGCTGTCAGTAATATCTTATTTAAGCAAGGCAATGTGTCCACAGCCCTGTCCCATGCTGTTATATATTTCAGAATAGTTAGCAATAAATATCTGGCTGTATGTTTAGAGGAAGCAATGGCAGCTGGGAACACTGACAAGCAAGATCCATTTCCCTGTTATTTACTGTTCAGCAGAGGTATTGATAAGAGAGCTAGCGGGAGGATGCACATTTCTCTCCATCTGCTTTATTATACAACTGTAAGACACAGCATGAAGGTCTCTGTAGAGTCAAGCGGAGAAAATAATAACTAGGTTTCAGATGAGAGGGAATTTAACTTGCACTTCTTCCATCCCAAACTGATCCCACCTTTCAGAAATGTGGTGTCACATGTGGAAACCTCCTGCCAGAACTTTTTTCTCCCCCTCACCTGAACCACAGGATAATTTGATCCCTTCCCATGGGCTTTTAGATTCTCTTCCTGGCTTAGGTATTTATTAAAGACAAAGTCAGTCTGACACCTGAGACAAGTGGTGGGAAGTCTGAGGGGAGATGTCTGTCTTCTCTCCAGGGAAGCTTGTCCCAATTTGCTAGAGTTGAGAGCAGTTTAAATCTCAGCTAAAAGACTTTATTAGTGTGCAGGAGGGGAAGGCTCACCAGCAAGCAGTGAATTGGGTACCCAGGTGAGATGGTGGAGCAGCACCATGAGGAGCAGCCTCTGAGTCCCTCCTCCACCCAGGGTCTGCATCCAGAGGTGAGGGACAAAGAGCTCAGTGCAGCCTCAAGTTCCAGGGATTTTCTACAAAATTCTACTGGGAAGTTTGTCTGCTGGGGTGTGAGCTGATGATCCAGACCTCCCTGGCCCTGCCTCCACATTTGGGACAGGACAGGGGGTCTGGGACTTCTCTTGCTGGAGGGAAGGGCACCTGAGCTGCCCTGGAAATGATAAGCCTCTGTCAGCACTTTTAGTGTAGCTGCAGTCTTTAATTACAGTTTTCAACTTTCATTTGCAAAGTTTTATTCACAGCAAGAAAAATATCATTACCCTCATTTCACAGCTACAGATTAACAAAATTGCAGTGAAGTTCTGGGAAACACAGCAGGAATCATCTAGCTGTGAGGCAGGGAGATATCCCTGGGTAACCCAGAGTCAGCACAAAGCACCACTGGGGCAGGTCTCTTGTGACCTGCTCTAAAAGAGGGGTAGCATCAAAATAAGCACTGCTTTCCCCAAAAGGACCACTCCCCACAGATATGTGTGATGAGTAGGCTCAGGAAAGGTGGTGGAATGTCTCGTGTACTATGACCACGATTTTGCCTCACAAGTATTTTCCTCACATCACTGATAACACCTTAGGGCATTGGAACGGGGAGAATTCAAATTTTGCTTTCATTGCTTGCTCTCTTGCCTTCCTTATTTGTATTTAGGCAAGTCAGCATCAGCTTTGCTTAACATCCACATTCATTTTAATTTCACGTTCCTCTCCCCTCACCCCATGCCTCACTATTTGCAGGAAAAATTAACCAAGCCAGACCAAACACACTGTTGAGCAATGAAGATGTTTCTGTGCCTGCCACATTTCAAACTTGCTCTCACTCACCACAAAACCCACAGAAGGAGGATTACAGCAGAAGGAAAAATCAGCAGCCACAGCCCAACCATTGATTCACAGTCATTTCCTACCATCAGTTCAGTTTCTTACCCTTGCCATATTTTAAGTGTACTGGGAAAGAAGGGAATCCTCCAGGAATCCTCCTCTCTGCTTACATCTGAGCTAGATAACCTACAGCAAAGGGAGCAACCATCTCCTCCTTGATTTTCCCATTTTGTGGAAAAATCGGAAGATGGATCTGCTGCTGAGCAGCCTGATTTAGGCTGCTGTTCCATTCAAAGGCTCTTAGTGACCACTAGGTGGGGAGAGAAACTTACTGTCCTTAAATCCCACGGAAAATACGCAGTCAGCACCGTGTGGTCTCACTCCAAACCCCCAGTGTTTAACCTGACCTGTCCCTCCCATCCCAGATGAGTAGTGGGGACATGAACTCGATGTGATTAGAAGGGGAAAAAAAAAATCTCAGTATGATCTGCAGGTTTTCTGGACTCTGTTGCAATCCCTGAGATATAGGATCTTAAATTTGTTGATGGCGCAGGAGTAAGTTTAATATTATGTACAGGAAATGCTGGGCCAAAGTAATTTTTAGGGGTGAGTTCCTTACTGACAGATTTATTTGGCAGAGGGATTTTGACTATTGTGTATTTCTTTGGTTATTGAATAGAAGGTACTTTTAAAAATACCTGGCTTTGCAACTTGTGAGTCCTAGGAGAGAATTATCAGATTCAGAGAGTTGAAGAAAGATGACTGAAGAGATGCAAGATGTGAGTTATCTCTCCAGTTATCTCAGATATGCCAATACCCCTCTTTCCAAAGATTCAGTCATCTAAGTTCTCATTAGGTAAGTACTTACAGGGGTGCCTGGGGTCTGTGCAGGGGTGGATCTCCCTAGAGAATCATCAATCCTTCTCTGCTGGCAGCCAGAAATGCTAAGTCAGCAACTTTTATCAGCTTCATCCAACTGGCTGGCATGAATCTGAGCTTGTGTGCCTAAATGCTGCCATGCACCCTGGCAGTGTTAGATCTAGACAGAAATGCAGCCTTCATCACTTTCCCATGAAGGCAACCAACAGATGCAGGTGCTCAGCACTGCCATGGCCAGTCCCTACTCACACCCAGCTGGTTTCTTTTGACTGAGCTGGGTCTGCACTGAGAGCGTGGCTGCAGCACAAACTCGTCCTCAGAAACCCGACCTCCTGGTATTTGCTTTAGAGACAGAAGAAGCTCTCCTTCTCACTTGCAGCCTGAGCTGAGAACTACAACAGCGCCCACAAACAACTGTGGTTGCTATAAAAAATGTCTCTTAGTCACCTTTCAGTAGCAAATACCTTGAAAGCATTTGGCTTCAGTAGCTCTAAGTTTCTCACTTCATGCCTGGTAGTAAACAACATTATCCTTCAAACAAGATGTGAAGGTTGCCATAGAGCTCCCAAATCTTCCTGGTCCAAGAGAAGCTAATGCTTCAACTACAGCATTTTGATGAGGACATTCTGTGTGGTCTTTTTCCTCCACATTCCCTGATAGAGGAATCATTACCTATGACCAAATAAGAGAAGCACTTGGCAGCTGCTGCACTCATCCACCAAGTTCAGTGTAATGTACTTCCAAGAGGAACATCTGGCTCTGTAATTTTGTTCCTTGGCAGTGCAGCTGTTGTCTGCATGGCTGGCTACCCCTCTCTGCTGGCAGCTGTGAAACTGGACACAGACTGCTGCTTTATGATGTCTGGATGCTCTTTGTCCTTTCCTTCTCCCCAAAACTGCCTACACCTAGGAATGATTTTGCTTTGCAAATGAATGCAAGGTGCAGCCCCTCAAATTTCACCTCAGTGCAGATGGAAGCAGCTAGGGAAAAATAACAGCATGGGCCTATTTACCTACTCAGCAGAATTAGCAGCAGGTGTTAGTGAATTTAACACCCCACCTGCAGCTAACTGGCACACATCCCCACATATGCTGCCCCCACACAAGAGAGGAAAGAACTCCTGTCTTAATCACAGGCCATTTTATGGAAGCTTTTCTGAGATCTTAAGTGACTCTAAGACAGAAAATAATGAGTTTTCAAGGGAATTTAAACATCAGATTTATCTGTTTAACAATAGTAAAAATTTAGGTGGTACAGGTCTTGGGCCACCACCATTAAATCAGCAGAGGGGGATGAAACATTAATAACTACAGAGGAAATGGCATGAACTTGAGTAGGGGGAGGTTTAGGGAAAAGATTTTCCTCCCAGATGGTGGCTGGGCACCGGAACAGGCTCCCCAGGGAATGGTCACAGCACCAAGGCTGACACAGCTCAAGAAGGGTTGCACAAGGCTCTCAGGCTCAGGGTGTGATTCTTGGGGTGTCCTGTGCAGGGCCAGGAGTTGGACTCATTATCCTGATGGGTCTCTTCCAACTCAGCATATTCTGTGATTCTCACATTCTACACTGACAGCTGACTGATCTGTCACTCAATTGTCCAGTGCATCCAAATCTTTTCAGAAACAATTCAGATTTTACAAGAGACTCACAAGATGAACATCCCAGAGCAATGCCTAATACTACAAGAATTAGAAATTTTCATTTATGCTGGAGAAGAAACTCTAAGGCAGAAGAACCAAGGTATAGACTAAGAAAATGTGAAAATGCCAGTAATGCAATGGATACCTTTAAATCCACCTTCACATTGGGGGAAATGAACCTTGCAATGGATGCATGAAAGAAATTGGTTAATATTCTATAATCACAGAATCATTAAGGTTGGAAAAGACCTCTGAGATCACAGAGTCCAACTGGTAACCCAGCAGCACCCAGTTACCATAGAACCATGTCCTGAGCCAATAGAGAGCTTTGAATGATGTTTTTGTGTTGACCACCACACCCTTCCTCGCTGAAGGAGCTGTTTGCAAGATGGGAGAAAAGACAGAATAGACTGTAAATTACTGAAGAGTGATGTATCAATAAGGAAAGGACAGAGTCCTTGATTGCAGCAATCAGATCATGACTGGAATTTGGGGTAAAGTCAAGGAAAGGATGAAAGGAAATACCCCTGTCCAGGTAGAGCATAGACTGGGTGAACACTGCCACCAAATTTCATTAGGATAAAGGACCCTGAGGCAAAACACCACATGAAACCAAAATTTTGAGTTCACGCGGAGGAAACAAACAAAATAAAATAAAACTTACACATAATGTGACAATTGTCACAGTGTCTGGCCCAAAAAAAACAGACAATTTGAGGTGTCCAAGAATTACTGTGCTCCCACCACCAGGCAGAGCAGGAGCAAAGTGATCACAAGAGCATTGACAACAGTTTTTTTGTACAAACAACAGAAAAGCCCACTTCAGAAAATGAAAAAATTCTAAATCAGCTAATGCATGAAACAACAAAACCTTTATTTTGAATTAGTTTGGAGGTGACAAGGCAGTGTCCCCTCAGGAACAATGACATTAGGGGTGTTAAAAGTTCCCTACCTGCCTGCTCCACAGAGAGTGGGAGTTTGGATAGACCACAATAACAGAGCTCAGTAGCTCAAGGTGACACAAACCCTGTTTTTAAACTGTAATGGTCCCCTTTAGTGCTCCATGTTTTTTCCATCAAACAGTTGGAGCAGTTCCCCAGGATCCAAACCACAGTTGGAATAACCTTTAGAGCAGATAAACCCCCCATTTTCTGTCAGGTACAGCTGAGTGTTTGTTACAGCTCCCTGGTGAGTTGCTATGAAAACCAGTGTCAAATTAATAAAAGCCTTAGGAAAAAATGTCACAGGGTCAGCCACTGTTCCATATTTGGGGCTGTTAATTACAGAGAGGCAGGAGGGGCTGGGATTTCACCTGCTGGCATTCTGCTCACCGCTACTCGTAAAACAGAAAATGCCTTCACGGCTGGACACGGAGGTCAGCTGCGGGAAGAGAGAGAGAAGGAGAAGCAAATAGCATGTTAGGGTTTGAAAGCTCAAGTTCTCCTCCTGCATCTTAACAGCAAAGCTGTGTGTATCCACAGTGGGAAACAGCAGCTGTGAGCAGCTGTCCGCTGTGAGAAGTAACCTTGTGGTTGTGGGAAGTTGCTTGCCCCACCAGATCCATCCTGCTCAGATGTAAATGTGGTTCCTACACTCTGGAAGGAAGAAAAGGTGGGATGTGACTGGGCACCTGAGAAGATCTCATATCTGTGTGGTCATATCTTTTTGTATTCCAAGCCCATTTTGAACCCACCTTCTGAAACCCCAAAATTTGCCAGCTTGTTGGTCCCCAAACTGATTCGTATTGGCTGGGAACCAAGGGTCTTGCCAGCCAAAGAAATTTAGTCACAGGAAGTGTCCAGACTTGGATTTTGCCTGTTGGGGCAGAATGGCAGCACCTGGTAGGAGTTGTGTGATGCAACAAGTTCAAGCACAAATTCAAGCCCAGTCAATGGGATGGTCTCAACAGGGAGAGGCAACAACAAGAGGATGAAAGAGCAGCACTAAGGAAAGGCCCCTGTGTCATCAGGTGCTCATTGCTGATGTCTTCACAGTCTTTGATACAGCTGGGTAAGGAGAAGGAATATACAGTAATTTCACGACTAAAAGGTGCACACCCTTTTGACTGAAATTGTGATCAGAACCCAAAAGTGTGCCTTATATGCCGGTGCGCCTTATATATGGACAAAGTTTGGAAATTTGCCAACCCAGAAGTGCGAGCCGAGCCACGGAGCCGCGGCAGCTGGCGCTGGGGATGGGTGCGAGTGCTGGGGCCCGCAGCACAGGGAGGGCGCCTGGGGCTGCGCTTAAAGGCTACGCCAATCTGTGAAAAATGTTTGCAAATTGAGCACCTGCCAGCAAACCCCGCGATCACAGGATTTCATTACTAATTCGTTACTTGGTTGCACACAGATCCTTGCTAAAAATAAAAAAATAAAAAAATAAAAAAAATGTGCGCCTTATACGCCGGTGCACCTTATGTATGGACAGAGCTCGGAGAATTGTTGACAACCCGGAAGCGCACCTTAAAATCCAGTGTGCTTTATAATTGTGAAGTTACTGTACTTCCCTAAAGGACATTTCCAGGCAAACAGCTCTGCTGTAAGAGACAGAAGCAGAGGAGCCCTGACCTGAGCCCTGAGAATTATCTGCTCTGCTTGAGTGGCATCTGGGGGACAGTTTACACAGAAATCACAAAATGGTTTGGGTTGGAAGGGACCTCAAAATCATCTAGGTCCAACCACCACTAGAGCAGGTTGGTCAAAGCCAGATCCAGCCTGGCCTTGGACGTTTCCAGGGATGGGGCAGCCACAGCTTCTCCTGCGCCAGGGCCTCAGCACCCTCACAGTCAACAACTCCTTTCTAGTATACAAATCTACCCTCTTTCAGTTTGAAGCCATTCCTCCCTGTCCTATCATGCTCTGCCCATATAAATAGTCCCTCTCCAGCTCTCTTGGAGTCCTTTTTGATACTGCAAGGTCATAATATGGTCACTCCAGAGCCTTCTTTTCTCCAGGTTGAGCAGCCCCAACTCTCTCAGCCCTTCCTTGTAGCAGAAGAGCTCCATCCCTCTGATCATCTTCACGGCCTCCTCTGGACTCACTCCAACAGCTCTATATCTTTCAATTTCAGCACCTTACACTCAGTCCTTCCCAAGTGCTGCAGGCCATCAGGTCCCACAGCAGGAAAATCCCCTAAACAGCTACTCTTGCACTGAGAGCAACCTGCTTTAGGCACAGCACATGACTCAAAGGATTTATCTTAGCCAGAGATAACCAGTGGTCATGGGTCAGGGGCACAGGCTGCTATTTCTGGCAACCCCAGAACCTCACACGTCAGCTGGACAACACTTCCCCTTCTGACTCCCTGCTGTCACCTGCACCTTGGGCCTGCAAGAGGCTGGAGCTGCTGAGTGTCTCACTGCTGGGTCCAACCCTGCCAGCTCAGAGCCATTGCAGCAGGAGCCACGGTGACAGGAGGGCATTTCAACCAGGGTATTATGCAAACACTGAATGAGAAGGCAAACCAGACCTTTTATAGAAATAAAAAGGACTGGTGAAGTTTTGCCTGGTTCCCACAGGCACGCACTCAGCCCAGTTCCATCAAAAGCAGGGCAGGCAGTGACATGGTTGAGTGCTGAAAGGCTGCTGCTCTGCTATTCACGGCATGACAAGTCACAGAAAGAGCTGTCACATGAACCCACTCTCAGATGATTTCCCAATGGACTGTTTTCCAGTCCTCCTTACCTCAGCACAAATTTGGAAAAGGACTGTTAACAGGACCTGGTCAAAAAAGTACAGAAATCTCATCAGGACAGATTTTTGAAGAGCTTGACAGCTCCTTTTCTGGGAAAACCTATAAAGTAAGTTTGTGTTATTCTATGTGTTTATCTTTTTTCTTTTCTTTTTCACAAAAAATTAAAATGTAGTCCAAAATTATCTTGGTGAAATTGAGAGAGGCATTGAAATGATAGCAATCTAAGCTGTACTTCCAAACTGGTAGAAAAAAAATAAACAGTACTCAAGACATCTAAGAAAGAGGAGAAATGGATGCAAGCACCATGCCATTATATATATATCATTGAATGAATGGCTTTAAATGAGGATTATCATTTGTAATGGTTAACCAGTTACTAAAATAGGAAAATTGGTCCTAAACTAAGGAAAATAACCCACGTGGATTCCTGCCATTCAATGGCACTGGGAGCAAACCCAGAGAGCTCTGAGATGGTGGCTAATGTTCAGCCAGGCTCAGTTTACTTAAATGTGCCAATGTAGGAGAATGGGGAGCAGGGAAAGGGAGCCCTCAGCCTTGAAAGCTTCACAGGGCTGCCCCAGCTGATTTCAGCCCAGTGCAGAGCACAGCACCACTGCACAGCATTCAGCACCCACAGATCCCCCAGGATACATTATACCTGAATTTCGCAGAGAACCACTGCTAAATAAGCAGAGCTTCCTCCTGAGAGATGTCAGCACCCTCTCAGAGAAGGAATGAGCCAGACAGTGAGGAGAAAGAGGAGGCACAGGTGGGTGAAGAGTTTCTAAGCCAGCCTGGGTGTGCCAGGAATGGCCACCATGGTGTGTCTGCAGGGCTGTGACTGCAGCTCCTGGCACACACAAACCACACACTTCAGCACAGGTAACTGGCAGCTGCCTTACCTGCAGCAAAAGTGCTGCATCTGACTGTTCTCCACCTCTCCCTCCCCTTCCATTGCATGCTCATTATTTGCAGGTCCTGAGGTTTGACCTAAGGCCTTAACCTTAAGCCTCATGCGATTTTTGGATGTTTCAGCAGCCTAGATAGGGTGCCCACATTGCTCACTTGTTTTACCACCACACCCAGACACCTTAAAAGCAAGAGGATGATTCGGCAGTGCAAATAAAACCTACAACCGGAGCAAAGCAGCTCACTGCTGCCAGAACTTCTTCCATAATTCTCATCACTTGTGGAAAATCAAGCTGTCCCTATAGCAAGCTGGGGGATGTCAGCCTGCAGAAAACCAGTTCGAAGGGGGGAAAAGAGCAGAAGAGTTTTCTATGCATTTTCTCCTTTAAAAGGCTTGTTGTCAGGTTAGACCAAGCACTTTCTGGGTGGCAATCAGCAAGTTGGTTTAGTTGTGTCATGGGCCCACACCCTTCAAACAAGTCAGGAGCTGGTCCCTGCCCTGAAGATCAGCGGTATAAATAGTCTATATAATAGAAAAAAAAGGAAGCATTCCTCATTCCTATTTCACTCATGAGGTAAGGGCTTTACTTGGATGATCCCCTCTGCTTGTGCCAGTCTGAGCAGCAGTTTTGGAAATGGAGCTCTCAGGTCTCATTGCAGTGCTCTGGCACAGGGCTCTGCTGAGAATGGTCTCAGCAAAGAGACACAGCTGAAAACTGTGACATCCCTTTGCTTGCCACCTTGGTCCTCCTCCTGTCTGCCTGCTCCTGGAGTGTGGAGGCAGCAGCAGCCTTCTGCTTATTTTTGAGCGGAGGCAGAAAGATCACATGAAGCAAAAAAGCACATTCCCTTCCTGGAAGCAGCCTGCTCCCTTCTTTCCAAGAGAGTAAAAACTCTGCATGAATGTTTTATGAATCAGACGTGTGTTCATTTCAATGATAAAGCCAGCTTGGCAATTTGGGCTGGGAAGGGGGAAGCTGAAAACCTGCAGATTCCAGCTGGCATGTTTTTAGACACGAATCTCTTCCCCCTTTGGAAACATTATTACATTTGGACCCATCTAACTTGGGGAAGTTTCTCTGCTTTTAAAGAAATTTCAGATTATGTCCCAAGCATTACTCAGAGGTGAACAAAACAGATTTGTCCTTGTAATAATTTCAGTGAGTACCTGCACACACAGTGCTAATTGATCACCGTGTTGGTGCCTTCAGTGCTGCTTGATTTCCTGATTGCAGCCCTTTTACATTCCCAGCAGTCCACCATCTGCAGAGGCAAATGCCATTTTGAAATGCAGAAGAGGCACAGATGAGGTTCCTCTTTGCTTCACCTCCTGCTGTACTGTTCAACCTAAAATAAATGTAATTTAGGAAAAAAATCTCTATGGAAAACATCATAGATGGGGAGAAAGAAATTGCTTGAAGTGATGGGGTTTTTTTTGCTATGCTAATCCCAGGCTGAATTCTTACCTAGGTCCACTTCTCCCACTGTGATAGAGAGAGGTAAACAGCTTCTGTCGAGAGAAGAGAAGAGAAGAGAAGAGAAGAGAAGAGAAGAGAAGAGAAGAGAAGAGAAGAGAAGAGAAGAGAAGAGAAGAGAAGAGAAGAGAAGAGAAGAGAAGAGAAGAGAAGAGAAGAGAAGAAGCTATGCAAGAAGAAAACCAGAAAACAGAGAAGGCAGAGGCAACAGCCAGTGATTTTCTGGAAGGAAATGAGAGAATTCTGATGCAAACAGAGAGGATATGCTCCAGGTGCAGATATTCCACTATCCAGAGGGAACTTTCACACCTCCAAGGAAAACTCAACCTCAAAGTCCAAATTCAAGTACCTCTGAACAGAAAACAGCTGGGAATGCAGGCTCTGGTTAAGTACCACCAGCTGGGGGGTGGGTGACACACACAGAGCACTGTCTGCAGCCAGTGATGCAGAATTAGCTGTGACGTAGCACGGAGAACCACCTGTCCTAGCTGAAAACTGCCCTCCCCGTTCACAAACACACAAATACAACATGTGCAATTCTCATTTCACAGCTCTGGGAAGAAGAGGGTTCTCTGCTGGACAGGACATGAAATTTCCTTTGCTTGACCTCCTCTCCCAGAAGCCTCTTGTTTTATTAGCCAAGGGAAATCCAGTGGCACTAATTACATCCATGGCAGCAGCTTGAGGCAGAGAACTCCGCACTGGTGGCATGGACCACCATGGTGCTGGTGCTGGTGGCAGCAGCCTGGTGGGGTGGGATGGCTGGAGAGAGCCCTGCCCTCTCTCAACAAGCCTCAGAGCTGACTCTCAGCACCTGCTCATCAGCAAGATGCTTTTAAAAAGGCTTCACACAGAGCACTTCCACCCCTCCTGTGGTCACTGTTAAACTATTACCTTTTGTCTCCTGAATTTGCTGCTTCTGCTTTTCAATATATCAGATTCATTTGAGGTCTCAATTAGCACTTCACTGGGGTGGGAGGCTGATGAATGGGGCTGACAGAAGGAAAGGGAAAAGAGAGGATGGAGGGAATAAGGATTAAATGCTCTAATTTAATTAAATCTTAGCACATTGTGTAGGGCAATCGTACAAATAGGAGACACCCCAATATCTAAGACTGGAGGTGAGAGACATGGTGGCTGTGAGGATGTCCTAAAGTCCCAAAGATGTTTTTTCACTGCAAAAGTCTGGCTCTTACAACAACATAATCCAGGCAAGATCCTGAATTTGATGATCAAGTACAGTAATTTCATGACTAGAAGGTGCACCCTTTTGACTAAAATTTTGATCAAAACCCAGAAGTGCACCTTATAATACGGTGCGCCTTGTATGTGGACAACATTTGGAAATTTGCCATCCCGGAAGTGCAAGCCAAGCCACGAGCGCCATGAGAGCCGCAGCAGCCGGCACCAGGCGGGTGGGAGTGCCGGGGCCCGCGGCACGGGGAGGGTGCCCGGGACTGCATTTAAAGGCTACACCGATCCGTGAAAAATGTTTGCAAATTGAGCATCTGCCAGCAGATCTGGCGATTCTGTTACTAATTTGTTACTTTGTTGCACGCGGATCCTCACTGCAAAAAAAAAAGTTCTCCTTATAGTCCGGTGTGCCTTACAGTTGTGAAATTACTGTAAATTTGGTTTTGAACAGCACAGTGATAGTTAAGCTTAATATAGTTTTGCTATGTTCAATCCAATACCAACACAATCTCTGCCCTAAAAAAAAATCAAAATCCAAACAGATTAGACAAAGGATAAGAAAAATGTGAGAAGATTTGCCTGAAATCAATTTACAGTTCAGTAGTAGTGCCAGAAACTTCATTTCATCATCAACACTGGTAGGTGGAAGGAGAGTGGCTGAATGTGTCTATTTCTAGCAGCAAGACACAGGGAGAAAAGCTTCACAGCAGAGTTGTCACCTTCAAAATCCCCCACCCTGGGGAGCTTCTTAAGGATGAGAATGTAGACACAGATCTGCTTGGTTTAGGCCAGGAGAGGATTTAGATAAACAGGACCTGAGGAAGAGTAAGACCGCCTTAAAATCAGTCAGGTCTGGTGAGGAAAAGAGTTAATGCACAACATTGCTCTGGCTGTCAAGTTTTAAACTCATAGGATTTCACAAGTTAGACCACTGCATTTCAGGAGGCATGGAGAAGTGAGGGGATGGCAGCTTGGCCAGGGGAAGAGAGCACGACAGAGCATCGTATCCTTTTTATCCTCCTGTAAGCCTGCACAAAAACAGAATAGAGCTAATTGGCCAAGATATTGCTAATTACAGAGCTAATTAAAAATTTTGCAAGTCCTTTGTGTCCTGCAGATCTTCTCAGCTAAATTTTTTGCATCAGCCTTGATCATGCCAATCCCCTAGGAAGCAATCCCAGGCACCCCTGTCTGGCCTGTGCTGATGAAGATGAAGGTGATGCATCCCCACAGAGCACGGGAGCTGGAGATATTCTGCAGTCTTAGGAGTAGATCTGCTGCCAGTAAATTCATTAATTTACGAAAGGTCAGAGGCACTTAATGTAGAGCAGAGATTGCCTGAGAAACTTGGCTAGAAAGTGCCTCAGGTGACATCTTCACTCCATGGTGCTCATAGCACCTGCCCAGGTCTGTTTGTGCCGTGGAGTCCTTGGCTAGAAATTTGTAAAATCAGTGGGAAACAAGCTGGGCTGGATAACTGAGAACCACACACATTTAAACAAGATTTCCAAGCATTCAGGCTAGTTGACCTTACTTTTTTTTTTTTTTTTTTTTTTTTTTTTCCCTTCAGACACATCTTTCCAAACTGTGGCTTGTAACCAGCCTGCTCTTATTAGGTTTGTGAGATGGTAATGACTGAAATCTTGGGAAAAAATCTGATGAATTCTAACCTGATTAGTGAAACAGCAAAAACAAGCCCTGGATTGAGACTAAATCATTAGACCTTCTGACATTTGCTAATGATTGCCAATAACCCCGTGGCTTCCAGGCTGGGGCTTGAAGGCAGCTCCATTGTTCAGAAGAGCTCTTAGGGGAGTGAATTTTGCACAGTAGTGCAGAAGGGTCAGCTGAACCTATGGAATTGCCACTTGCCATTTGCAGGTTAACAAATCTTCTGTAAAATGCAACAGGATTGCCTCAAACTTTGCCAGACTGAGATGACAGGTCTGGCCTGTTAATTCACGCAGCAAAGTCAGAGCCAACTTGATAAGCAAGACAACAATAACCCCAGAGTAGCAAAGTGGTAAACACTCTCTCAGTCCCTTGAGTAAAGTGGTGTAAAACATGATCAAACTTTGCTGAAACTAAACCAACTCTTAAAATGTTTTGATCCAGCTGCTCTAAATGGTGCCAAACTGAGTTAAAGTCATAAGATTAAAAAGAACATGTGTTTTTAGTCTGGACACAATTCTTATTTTATAACTTTATCACAACTCCTCTAAAGCTGCACATATCACCTCTATAGGTAAAGCAAACTTGTAGCACTGAGTTTGAGTTTTGCAACCTTCCTCACCTTCAAAACAAACTCCTCCTCTTGGTTTATTCCAGGCTATTCATTATTTAGGCTCTGGATTCATGGCTCCACTTCCATTATTCACACTGAGGGATATAAGCCCTTTTATTGTTGCATTTTTTAATGAAACTTGTTCCCCACAAAGTGTCCCATGCATCAGCGCTTAGAACTGGAAGGGTCTGCAAAAACCTAAAGAGTTCAGGAAGAATTTCTGCCTTGAAAGGATGGTCCAGCATTGGAATGAGAGGTGTTGGAGTCACCACCCATGGAAGTGTTCAAGAAATGATTGGATGTGGCACTAAGTGGTGTGATTTCGTTGACATGTGATAATGCAGCAAAGGTTGGACTCGATGATCTTGGACATTTTCTTCCAGCCTTAATGATTCTGGGATTCTCTGATTCTATGATCGTCCAGTTCAGCCCCTTGACAGCACAAGAAAACCTTTAAATTTCGGAAGATCTTTTTTTTAAAGGGGAAGAGAGAATAAAGTCACCTTAATCCTCTAGAAAAAACAGCAAAATTTCATCATTTAACTTATTGTAAAAGAAGTGGAGGTAGGCACAGTCCTGCTGAGACTTGCCCAGCTTTCCAGGGAGGAATGAGACATGAGGATTTTGTTGCAGTCCTAAATCTGGCCCAAGTAGCATTAAATCTTGCCCTAACTGGAGAAAGTCTGATGGTGAAAAAAGCTGGCAGATAGATTATGCCAGTGTAAAATGGGAAGCAAGACAGCTTTTGCTTTTGTCTGATAGAGGCAGTGGGGCACTGAACCATGAATTGTTGGAATGTTTTTCTTCCTCAGGCTCTGCAGTTACCTTGCAACAGCATGCACCTACATATTTGGCAAACTTTCCCCACAAGGTCACCTGGCTGGTAAAAAAAGGCACAGAGGGGATCAGGGGTGCTGGTACCTACTCAGCTGCACAGCCACTCAACAGAGCACAGGCTTGGAGCTTGACCTCAATTACAACTAGAAATAAGCTTTAAGAATAAATCCCTGCAGCATGTGCTGCACCTCAGGATGATCCAG
This sequence comes from Sialia sialis, assembly GCA_009812075.1. NCBI lineage: Eukaryota > Metazoa > Chordata > Aves > Passeriformes > Turdidae > Sialia > Sialia sialis. The sequence goes on from VRYO01002775.1 coordinate 1,630,560, forward strand.
CCAGGCTGCTGATGGTGGAAGTGATCAGCAGAGCAAATGCTTGCAGAAGGGGGTTTCTGGCTCCCAGAGCTCACAGGTTTTCTTGGATGAAGCTCAGCCTGGGGCTGCAGTTTGAAGCTAGGAGGATGCACCTGATCTCCTAATTCTGGGAAACATTTTAGTGATGCCTCTGGGGGCGGGTGAGCCTCACACTGCCTGCCCAGATCCCTGTTATCAGCAGGGATGGGGATGAATGAGGTGAAGGTCACAGGGCACAAATTACTAAATGGCCGAGACTCCTGGTTAGAGACAGCAAACAGAGCTTGCTGGGGCTCTCCAGGTGAACAGACAAACCTTGTTCACATGTTTTATCCATCTCCCATCTCTGTAAGTGTTCAAGGCCAGCTTGGATGGGGCTGGCAGCAACCTGGTCTGGTGGAAGGGGGATTAGGACTAGAATTAAGGACTGTGATCTCTGAGGTCCCATCTAACCCAAATTACTACAGGATTCTATAATTCTACCACCTCTTGGGGAAGGTGTTCCAGAGCTGATCCAGCACAGCTAGATCACTGAAGAGCTCTGACAGACTTAGCCTGTCCAGGGGAGGTTGCAGGTGGGTCTGCCATGCCCCTTCACCAAAAAAAATTGAAGGACACACATTTTGGGACTGCATAGTTCCATTATTACGGCTGTGTTACTCTTTATTCATGCAGTTTGGGGCTAAAAGACTTCCTTCCCAAGGCTGTGCTGGTTTTTGCACTTCCAGGTGTGCACTAGCCCAGGCTTGTGTGTACTTTTGGGCATTTATCTCTCACCAGGTGTGAGCAGGGCAAGGGAAGCATTTGTGCAGTGGCAGCAGGGGGGAGTTTCCCCCTCTCAAAGCCTTCCAGCCTCATGGAAGGGAAATGCAGCCAGCAGGATGTGCTGGGCTGCTGCACTGGGGGTTGTGTCAATGTCTGGCTCATTTCTGCTGGAAATTGCAAAATCTTTCCTGTGCAAGGAGTGAGAAGTTTTGCCCTTTGTGTACATGTGGATTGTTGGGTGTTTCAATGGGGAGAAGACTTAGCAGGCACGTGAAGCACAGGAGCAAACCAGAGGAGTGGGCAGGAATCTTGTAGTTCAAAGCTAGTTTTTCACAGACTGCTGTATGGAAAGGGAGTGTTGTTGTTTGTTTGTTTGTTTGTTCAATTTTTTAATTTTTCCATCTCTTAATTCCACTCTATTCTTTCTGTCTGTGTTTACATCTTTACATTAGGAGGGGAAAGGCAAGAGAAACTTTCTGAGTGTGTGAATTGAAAATCAGTTATTTATTCTTCCTAGCAAATACTTCAAAGAGCTATAGAGACAGAAAATTAACATTATCTAGCAAATATACCTCCTCTCTGCTTCTCCACCTCCCCCTTTCCCAAATGGGAGAAAATACCTATTAGAGATGAGCAAAGGTTGTGCCTGGGGTCCGAGGAGTCGCTGGGACAGGGGCAGAGCTCACAGCCTGGCCAGGATTCCGTATTCTCCCAAATCCTCCTCCAGGAGAGCAGCTGGAGAGCGGGATGGAGCAGAGAGACTAAAAAACTTCATTCTGCAGGGGGACCTCTAGTGTTTTCCTTTCTCCATGTCCTGGCAGAGTTCCTCCAAAGTACAAATACACACAGAGCTCCCATTGTTTGCAGCCCTTCACAAGCCCACTGATCCTAATATGGAATTCAGCAGGAAACCCATGATTTCCTGACACACAGCAAGCTGGAGAAAGAAAGGAAAAACTCCATTAAAAGCCTCCAGACTCTCCTCCATGTAGAAATGAAATGGAAAATGGAGTGGATTTAGCAGGAATCCCTGGTTCCTGCGGCCAGGCTGGAGGAAGGGAGACGCGGATCTGCTGCTGATATTCCTGAAGTCGCAATAAAGACTGCGAACAGCCGGGCAGGATGAGGATTTCCTGACTGGGACAAACAAAAAAAGGACAGATCACTCATTTTTTATGGTATTCCTCTCCGTGTGTTTAATTTATTCACCTCGATGATCCTCTTGACTGATCTGGTAACTGTTAGAAGCGGCTGTGACAGCCTGGAAACATTAGAATGATTTCCTGAGTTTGAGATTTGCTGCTCCCCCCCCCAACCCCCCTCCTTCTCCAAACTCAGGAAAAGTCAATACAATCGCACTTCATTTTTCCCTTCATGTGCACTTGGAAATCCTGGGAGCAGCAAGAGCAGCAGCAGAAGCAAGAATGAACTGCAAGGAGGAAAATGACAACTGCACTGACGGGAGCAGGAGCAACAGCAAGAAGATGCTGAAATGTGTGGTGGTTGGGGATGGTGCAGTTGGGAAAACCTGTCTGCTGATGAGCTATGCCAATGATGCCTTCCCAGAGGAGTATGTCCCCACTGTGTTTGATCACTATGCAGGTAAGAAAGGGCTTTAAAAGAAATTTAATGGAGAGCTGCAGGACACTCAAGTGGGAGGAAGCTGGAGGAGAAGACAGTTCAAAAGGGATGCAGGGGTTACTTCTTGTCCAGGAATGTCATTCAGGCCTGGATGGTTGCCAGGCAGCTTAGAAAAATTGGGACAATGCAGGATTTATCTGGAGAACTTATTTGTTTGCTTCTGATTTTTATGTCTTGGTTTTGGCAAATAAGAAGCATTAGGGGTGCAGTTAAATCTGCTGTGTTTAGGGACAACAAATATAATCCAGCCTCTATCAACTTGTATTCTTGGTTAGTTATTTGAAGTTCTGAGATTTGCAGTCTACAGTTAAGAACACCACATATATATGTGTGTGTCTGTATGTGTGTGTATATATATATATATATATATGCTATCACAATCTTGTCCCTCTTGGCAAATGATGCATAAATTACAATATTTATATCCTATTTAAGGAATAATCTTTGAGAATATATCCTGTTTAAGGAATGATCTTTGAGAAAACCAGCACAGTCTCTTTCCAAGCTGTCAGGACATAACTCTCTTTTCAGAAACGTTTGTTTCTTCATCTATAAATAGATTTTAATACTACAACTTGAAGGTAGTGAAAAGCAGAAGAGGTGATTGGTTTGAATTCTTGATAGTAGGGGAATTTATAGCAGAAGAAAAATCACAAACAAAATCAAGATCATCAGTGATATTCACTGCATTGCTGTGCAGAATAGACCCACAGATTAAGTACAATATTCACAGGCCTCTTTCTGTAGCAATTACTGACTTTACCCAGCTGTGTCCAAAGTTATCACTCAGATGTTTCATAGGCTAAAACTGGTGTTCAAACATCTGCTCAAATTTTACTATCCCAAATTCTGCTGTTTTTCTTCTCACAGTGTTCCTTTGGCTTAGAAGGGTTTTTATAAGATCCCTGACACACAGATTCTAGAAGCACTGCAAAACTCATTGCTTATCTTGCAGCAGCAGTTGGAGTTTCCCTCATTCTCTCCCCACCTCCTTAAAAACTGAATTTTCATGGCGTGGCTTATCATAGATTTGGTATTCTGTAATGGGAAAAATCCCTGTTTGCATTCTGGCTCCAGGTCAGGCTTAGCAGATGAACTGGCCAAACAAGAAAGCTGTGTAATTGCAGAATCTGATCCATGGAAATGTGAAGACCTTTTCCTCCACAAGAGTGGGCAGCATCACTTCTAATGCAAGCAGCTCTCTCTTTTCTCTGCCCTTCCTACCAGACACACTGAGTGATCACTGTAGGAAAAAAAAAAAACAACAACAACATTTCCATAGATAAGATATACAACAGAATATTGCCTGTTGGAAATTTGTGCTTCCACGAGCCAAAATCCCTAAGGCTGCCTTTATATTGCAACAGCACCACTTTCCTGTGGTAACTTCAGATCTGCTCATCCCTTCAAAACGCTGATCCCAGCACCCTCTGCCCTCTCCCACCCTCCTCCATGCCCTGCAAATGCCTCTGCCTATGGAAAAAGCCAGAGCTGGTGCCAGACCATGTGCGCATCAGTCTTGGTGGTTTTGGTGTGAGCCTGGGGGCTGTGCACACATGAGGGCAGTGATGCCAACCAGGCTGGCACTTGGAGGGGCACCACTCTGAGTTTTTCCTTCCTAACCAGCCACAGGTGACTCTCAGGGATTTGCTTTGATTCCCTTTCCTCTGTCAGAAGTGTTAGAAATTGCCAGTGACCTCAAAAGTTACTGAGGGATACAAGGGCTGAGAGAAGGACAGGAAGATGAAGCGGAATAACCCTGATTTCCTTGCAGTAAAAGGAGCATGCAGGCACTTTAAAATCAAGCCTCGCTTTCAGGATTTGAAGATTTAATGTGCCTTCTTAACTGCTATAGCACATAAACATAAAAGTATTTTCAATGAGAAAACTCATAAAGGTAAGGGGGAAAAATAGCTCTGTATATTAACATGCTGTTCTGAGGTAATCCCTATCCAGTGGCATTGGTCAAAACTAGCATTGATCACAAATGGAATTTCAGTTTTTTGAGGAATCCCATCATTTATTAAACCAATTGCACTACAAAATTACACAGACTCGAGCAGCAGGAATTCCTTCTAGAGTGCTGGAAAAAATCCCACTAATAAAAATATTACATGGCATAAAGTACACCCCAGCCTATTCAAAATACTGCGGGTATTGACTGAGCAAAGAATTCACTTGGGACAACCTTACCCCCTGAGCTTACAGTTTTTAGGATCTTCCACTGGATTTTCCACATCCATCTGTGTGTGTCAGCCCATGGTGAAGGGGAGAGGTGGCAGAGCAGTACCACGGGCATGGTGACAGCACAGGCAGCACAGCACATGGACACATCCTGAAGGGTGTAGGAGACTGGAAAATCACTTTTAAATTTACCCCAGGGAACTGGCTTGTCTACCCCTGCCCTTGCTACTGCTGAAACCACCTGTTTCAGTTTCTCCAAACAAGCTGAAAACATCAGATTCAATGGTTCATTTCTGTGCTGGAAATGCTCAAAAGCAATTAATTGCTGCAGATTTTTGCAAATCTTCACTTTCCATGGAAGGTTTTCCACCCAGGTGTCATTAGCAGCAGTGGTGTGTTAGCCAGGGCTTCCTCTTGCCTCACCAGGTCACAGCCTGGTTGTGACTCCCGGGGCATTTACCAATTTACTTCTTTCCAATGGAAAATGTAGGGAGTGGGGAGGGGAAGCATTAAAACCCAAGGATTCCAGTGGTGATCTCAGAGCAGTTTCTCACTGCCACGACTCCAGCGACTCGGGGGGGAGACAGTGATGCTCTCCAGCCCAGCTTTGGGAAAAGCTCCAGCTGCACCCAGGCTGCGGCCAAGGCATTAACTGTTCATGGCCCTGGAGCACCAGCTCTGTGCACTTGCCCTGCTGCAGCTCATCTCCTTAGCTCCTGCAGCTGAAGCAGGTGGATGAGAGATAGGAGTGGTCCAGAGGAAGCAAAAAGCTGAGTCCCAGCAGTATTAGATCTGCACCGTGCTTATTCAGTGCCTTTCACTGACACCACTTCATAAAAGTTGGGCCCCAACCTGCCTCTAAGGAAATCCAGCAGCTGAGTGTCACCCAGGGAAGGAGCAGATATCCCTGCAGACAAATCGCAACTTTATAAATATATAATATACATATAAATTATATATATATATTTACAACTCGTACGCAGTGGTTCCTGGCACAAAAAGCTCTTGGTGGCTCAGTATGTGTGCAGCTGCACTGTACAGAATTCCAGACCAGCTATTAGCTCCACACTAGTAATATTCTGCCACAGATTTCACCCACAGTCCACAAAACCAAATTTCTTCAGGTCCTGTTGCCAGAGTTGTGATGTGATGAGTGTGGAGTAGGATCAGAGCAATGCCAGACAGATGGGGAGGGCAAATCTGTTACTTGGATGTGAAAATGATTTCTTTCATTGGATGCATGGAATTTTAGGAGTCTGGTTATTTCTCAAGGCATTCTGAAGAGGTTTTGCTGGAGGCCAGAGCCCTGAGTAGGTTTCCTTGCTTTGGTGAATTTCCAAGTCCTTCACTGGGAGTGTTTAGCCACAAGGCAAAGGGCTGTTTCTAGGGCAGGCTCACCAAAGTGCTGTCCCAGCGACAAACAGGATATTGCTGGCAATAACTGTAACAATAGGGACTGTTTGGATAGTGAGTAGATGCTTTAACATGCTGGTTCCACTCCATCTTTTGAACATCAATTGCTGGTTTTCCGCGAGCAGAGGCCTCTCAGCCAGGGTAACTTCTATTGTGCCTGGCTACGTAAGGTTACAAATGTTTATTTAGGGCTAAGGTTGGACCAACAAAAAAAGTCAGTTCAACTACTAGGAGAGTTGGCTTAATAGTACCAAAGTTAGCTGGCTTGCTCTGTGAAATACATAAGAAAAATGTGTGTTGTTACTTAGGAAGTCACTGAGCATCCCATTTTATATTCACAAAGCTTAAAAACATAGCAATTTTTTGCATGAAATTTATTCACCCTAAAATTTCTATTCAGGCTTCCTGGGGAAGTGATCAATGCCCCAAGGCTGTCAGTGTTTAATAAGCATTTGTATAATGCCCTTAATGACGTGCTGTGAGTTTTGGTCAGCCCTGAAATGGTCGAGCAGTTGGGCTTGATGATTGCTGTAGGCTCCATCCAACTGAAACTACTCTGTTCCATTCTGTTCCAAAAGTGCATTTCTTGTAAGAATAAAAAGAACTCTCCATGCTAAAGGAGCAGTAAGGATGGCAGGCAGCTGACTTGGCCCACTGTGCAGACAAGGGTGATTGGACTCATTAGATGGCTGAAGTCTGAGGAAAAGAGGGTTGTGAGTCTCAGCTCTAGTTCAGGCACAGTACAGAGATGAGTACCATCCAAACAGGTTTAGGAGCCAAAGTTGCATCTCTGATAAATGTGAGAGGTCATTCCTTCCAAAGGAGAACTGCAAAGCATCTGCAAAAAGTAGATGGTGTAAATATTTCCCTCCCCTCATGTGTCGGCACAAACTGGTGGACATTTATAAATAGCGAACCCATTTGAAAAAAATTAGCATTGGCATGTGATCAGCTAATTAATAGCATACAGAACAGCTCAGCCCTGACTGGGGCTCTGTAAATTAAAAGCAATATAGAAGGAGAGAGACATTACTTACTGTTAGGAGACACATTTTTTGTGCTTCAGTGATGAGTCAATGTAATCTGTCTGACTTTGGACTGAAGTGGGCTGGAGCATCAGCAGTCCTACAGAGCAGTGATCCCAACCTTGCTGGCCAGACAAGCTATGCAAGAAGGGAGAGTCTCCTGCTCTGGTATTTTTAATAGCAGACAAGGAGTACTACTGCCCTTGCCCAGAGCAGGCAGCTTGTACCTGTGCAAATCCACAAATGTGTTATATCCTGCCTGTATGTGACAGCACTGGCCCAAATCCCTGTTCTCATGTCCTCCCATAAAGAAAGGAGTTGGGAGTTGGGAGTGGGCTGTCAGTGATCCCGGAGCTGCCCATGGCTGGTGGCTCTTTGTCCTGGGGCAGGCAGGAGCACCCAGGGGAGCACCAGGCAGCTCAGCCTTGCATCCTTTCCCCAGGGGGCAGGAAACACCAGCCAAGACACAGCAGAAACCCAATGGGAGCCCTAACATCCTAAATTTCTCCAGCTACAGGCGCGAGAGCACACCTGCCCACACTCTTGTTGTGCTAATTATTTTTAAATGATTGCTAATGCACACTGGTTTCAACCCTTCCCTGCTTACCATGGTGTGTAAGTGATAACTTAACCCCAAGATCATCACTTTTTTCCCTATTGAAACTGTGACAGGAAGAGACTGCCCAAGTAGAGCTGCAATTTCTGCACGGGTGCTACTGTGGGAGTCTTCACACTGCCACATTCTTGAGACAGTTGTCTCCTATAAACAGTCTTGGTAACACATTAGAGAAACTCTTCATACAATGTTTGGGGTCATTAAACTCAAATAGATATAAATAGCACTGAAAGAGAGCTGTGATGTTTATTTGCATGGATATTTGCGGTGGGTTTTTTTTTTCCTTTTAATGTTCATCCAATTTTGATCACACAGATTTGAACTTTATCCTTGAGACAAGAAACCATTGACTCTTTCAAGATGTGGCTCTTTAAACTGGCAGCCACTGAACAGATATGTTCGTTTTGCCTCTCAGGAGCTGAAAAGACATCTCTGCCAATCTTCCAGGTATCATCCAGAATAGACCAAGGGTCTCAACAAAGCGTTCAAGGTGCGATGACACAACAGGAACACACCAGTGCAATTCAAATGCTTTCATGGCCGGATTTTTTGAAGATTAATTTTACAGAACCACTAACTCTCAGTCTCCCCACAGAAGGTTTAATTCTGCCCTGAGTCATACAAGTCAGAGGTGATGTAGTGATCCTCGTGCTTTTTCTCATCCAGGAAGCGTGAGCAGTCTTTTTACGGAAAAGATGCCTTTTGCCTGAATCACCGTGGTCGTTCCACACTCATGTGGGAGGCTCCACAAACACCCCCAGCATCTCAGGGCCTTTTCCTTCTGAAGGTGTTTTCGGTATGCAAAGCTCTGAGATAACCATCGCTGCTATCTCTTCCTCACACACATCCCTGTATTGTCCTGCTGCTGCACAAGCCCCTCCAAGCCCATGGAGACAGAGGTGCGTGCTTTGGGTTTCTGTTTCTCAGGGCAGATGGTTTCTGCAGCAGTGCTCTGAGCACTGTGGTGTCAAAGTCCCCATTGTCCCCTGCCCCTACAGCTGTGAATGGGGATGAGCCTGCAGCACCTGAGCTGCTTCCTACCTTGGCTTCTGGCTGTGCTATGCAGCTTCTCCTAGTGCTGCTGCCACTCCTGGTTTGGTTTTACTCTGCCTTTATGCTCCAGAGAGCCCCAGAAGAGCTCTGCACCATCCCACACCACCACAGAATCACAGAATCACAGAATGACTGGGTTGGAAGAGACCTTCAAGATCATCAAGTCCAACCCATGCCCTAACACCTCATCTAGACCATGGCACCCAGTGCCACATCCAGTCTTTTCTTAAACACATCCAGGAATGGTGACACCACCACCACCTTCCTGGGCGCACCATTCCAGTATTTTATCACTCTTTCCATGAAAATCTTTTTCCTAATATCCAATCTGTATCTCCCCTGGTGCAGCTTGAGACTGTGTGAGCCAGGACTCAGCTGACAGCCCAGGAGCTGCAGCAGCCCAGCACACAGAACTGACTTCAGCAGCCAGTGGATGTCCTTGTACTTCAAGCACAGCAGGGGACAACACTGCACCATGAATCACATTGGCAGTCTGAAAACTGGGTCTAGAGGGTAAGCAAACTACAGCACTCATCACAAAGGGTAGTGCCAGGACTCAGAAGAGTAAATGGAGCAGCCTTGTTGCTTTATCCAGACTTATCCAGCCTGAATTCCACCTAAGCCTCACTCTCTACTCTTTTGTGTTAGATATGTGGTGCTTGAAGGGCAAGAGAAATCACAAAGAATACTAAACAAGGAGTTAGAGCATTTGAATATGTGTTGGTGGTTTGGGTGTAGAATGATAGGATTTTTCTTAAGGTCAGCCACAGGCCTGAGGGAATGAATTGGAAAGATGGAAAAGTCAAATGGCTTAAAAAGAAATATTTCTTTGCATGGTATGTGATTAACCCACGGAACTTATCGCTTTATAAAAGTTCTTGAGGACAAAATTTTAACAAGGTTTGCAAAAAAAGGGTGTTGAACCATGTATCAGAGAGATTGAGCGCTATCATAAGCTAATGAAAAAGAGTTCTGCAAGAAATGAGCTGGCACAACCTCAGTTTAGAGTTCAGTACAAGACCTAAATTTGGCCTGGTGAATGGCAAATTATCTTAAAGCTGTTCACTGCTATGTCAGAGATGAAGACACCAGGCTGTGAGTTTGGCCCAACCTAGCGCCTTGTGCCCGGAGCTTTAGAAAATAACTTTTTGGCATGATTCTTCTGATTTATGGATGGGTAAACAGATTTTGTAATTTTGCTTACCCAGCAATGGACTGCTGCAATAATACATGAAGGGATTTGAAAAAATGACCCTTTTCTTCTCCACTACTCCAAGATAGCCAGGCCAAGTCTGTCCCTCCCCTTGTCATCTGTGTGGCATTGTAGGAGGTGACATCAGCTGAGAAGACCAAAACTGAAACTGTGGCTTCTGGCCCTTGAAGGAAATCTCTACAGCTTGAACTCAATTACACCCATTATCTCAAAATCAATGATTGATTCGGTACATGTGGCCAAGCCACCCACATGAGGGGACAAAGCCATTCTATGAGTGATGCCAGACCAGGCAGCCAAGCAGATTCTTCACAGCAGAAGATGCTCCACATGTAGGAAAGAAAAACAAAAACTTAGCAAAGAAGTCTAAGAAACCAAATTCCTAGACATGTAAAAACTTCATTTCTGCCAGATGTGACAGTGTTTTCACGAAGTCATCATTGCAATGGCTTAGTTGCTGATCAAGTCAGTGCTAAATGCCTCTCTTGATAAACTTGATGCTTTGATGTCTGCACTAGTGATACACATCGTGGCTACTCTGCATCACTGAGTAGATTTTGCCGTGCAGGCAGTGCCTTTCCTATGCTCTAACTTTCCAGTTGTTATGGCCAGACCTAATGACATCATGGAAATCGCAAGGGATGAGGAAGAGCAAACTTATTTCCTTCAATTGTTCTGTTCAGACAAAGTCATTGAACAGTAATGACATCTCCTGTCAAATTATTATTTATCTTTGCAATGAAAAAATACAAGTCACTATATTTCTCATCTGCTTTTGGGATTGACCATTTGCCATTCTCCACTTTTTTTGTCCCACATGGGTCTTCCACCTAAGTCAGGGAATATGTTGCTAAAGAACGGAAGTTTTACGAATTGTTATTCAATGTTTTTTGCCAAGGGGAGTGAATGAATTAATTCTAAACTGGATTATTGAACTAATATTAATCTCCTTTTTTCCCCAAATAATATCTGGGAAAGTGAGTTTTCAAGTAATATCTAATAATTAAAACATTACCAAAAAATTTATTTACTTTATTTAATATCTAGCATCATTTGCATTCAAAATGAGAGGTCTCTCCCCTTCATAGATTTAAGGGCAAGATCAAAACCCTCTTCGTAAATGGAAATTCATATGTGAGGCAAGATGGCTTGGAAGGGTCCTGGGGGACATGTGCTGGGAGTTGTTGTCCCCTTGCTATTCCTCATATCCAAGGTGGTGTTTGGGGTTCCAGGGAAGGGGAAGGCATGAGAGAGCATGGCAGGCTGTTATTTCAGCTAGAACTGCTCTCCAGATTCAGTGTGTGTGCAGTGGAGCAGCAGAGCCAGCAGTGGGGCTGCCCCAGGGTTGCCTTTTTACCTCGGGAACTGGCACAGCAATGAATCCATAAATACACCAACCAACCTCAGGGGAAGAAAGGGCTGGAAAAAAACTTTCACTGACAGGAGAAGCATTGGGGGGGGAAAAACAAAAAACTCCCAAAGGAAGGAGATGGACAGCTGTAAAAATATTCCCAGGGACAGTGGCACAGGAGGCACAGTCAGGAGGGTGATGGCGTTGGAGCAAGAGGGGAAACATCAGCACAATGCTGTACCAACATCCTCACTCCTGGTTCAGGACAGCATGCAAGTGTCTCATGGAGACAGCAATCCCAGGGATGAGCACAGGAGCCAGCACTTAGGCACCTGAAAGAGTTAAGAGGGGATGGACAGAAAAGTCCTGCCACAGTGCAGAGGATGCCTGAGATGACTCACTGGAGCTGCTTTCCAAGCCCTGCAAACACAGGCCATGTCTCTCACTAAAGACTCTCTGGCCCTGACTCCAGCTCTAACTCTGAAGTAATGGCATTAACAGTGTCTGCTCATGCTCGGCTTTCTGCAGACTTTAAGGAAAAGCACAGCTTCAGCAATGAGTGGGAAAGCATACATGTTCAAACATAGCATTAATTTCTATCCCCTGGGAGAAGGGACCAAAAGAGCATCTATTTGCAATAATATGCTGCTTTGCTGAGAACAGACTTAAAGGAAAATCCCATAAGGTTGGAAAATGTGTTTTAAGTACACAAACTGTCTCATGCTCTGTCTTCAGAGCTGGCAGCCATCCAGGTGCTGTGTCCTCACGCCAGACCCTCCCTATCTAGGACACACATGGTTTCTGATCAACCCTCCAGCTCCATTTCAGAACTGGTTTTCTCCAATAACTAGGTGTAAAGTCAACATGTTTATGTCTAATTTTGGGAATCCAGTTGCTGAAGTCCCTGTCTACGAGCAGCAGAAATGCAGAGACTTGATTTTTTTATTTAAAAGTTGAGGCATTTCCACCAGGGAATCTCAGCTCTGGCACCAACTGACAATGAAAATGCCTCCTGAGACCATCTATTTTATGCTGTCTGTATCAAGAATGGCTTGTGGCAGTAATGCCCTGGACTTCATGTTGTCCATTCCAGCTGGGACAAGGGCACTGCTGGTGACAGTTTGGGCTGTGTGATCCTGCTTCCCAAATGGCTCCACATGGGCACACAAACTTCACTGAGGGCTTGTGGTGTATCAGCATTTAAATCACAAAATAGCTCTAGAGTAACTGCATCTTTATTTTTGTTTCGTTATAGCTAAACATAAACCTTTACAGTCTCCTCAGTGTTCTTGATACAGCTGAAGAGTTTCTGTCTAGTTTGAGCCCATTTTTGCACATTGAAAACTTGCCATCAAAATTTTCAGCAAAAGCATGAACAACTTCTAGAAGGCCACTAGTATGCTATTATTTAAGCTCCTAGAAAGACCCTTTACCTCCACAGCACAGCTCTGCTTTGTTCTGGCTAGCCAGTAATGTAACCAGTGAATTGCAAAAATCCAGCACAGCTCCCTTCATCTCATTACCTTCTAGTTACTGCTCAGGATATTTTAAGCCTGTTCCAGGAATACAAGGGAGCAACAGCTCTCATTTAAAAAAAATATATATGTGAAGTACAGCTTTAAGAAAATAATTTTCCAGGAATATCAGCCATGAAAACAGGATCAATCTTGACATTGAAAGAGGAGTTCATACTCAAAACAAATTCAGTTAATCTGCCAGAAACCAGGCCTTATGGATGAAGTCCAAATTAGCTGAGCCAGTTCATGATATCATTAATATGGAGAACTTTCCTTGCCACGCATAGAAATAGTCTCTCATGGGTTATGCCACTTGAAGATCTGCTGGGCATTTACCTAAACCATCCAGTTTGGTTCAAGTCCAGAGGGGTGAGGTTGCTCTGGTTCTTTTATTTTAATATTTTAGAGTGTTAAGTGCATTTTCTCCCTCGAGTGTCCCTCACGGGAAACTGCTAAAATGATGAAATAATTCATTCTTCCATTATTTGAATCGCATTGCCCAATTTATTTCCTTTCCTGTAAAGAGCTCCTTGTAGCAATACCATAAGTCCCTCCTAATGCTTCCAAGGAAGGACGAAGCAACAGGGAGTGTGAATACAAGATGAGGTCCCAAATCTGAAGGAATGTTTGACAAAGGAAATCTGTGCCAAGATAATGGGGGAACAGCAATAACTTGTGCTCTCTCCATATGGTGCTCCCAACTGGGTTTCTCTCCCCCTGCCTTCTATTTAAATGCATGAACGTGAGAGATTAGGAAAAGAAAATTAATAGTACAAGTCTTGCAGCGATTTTGCAAGGAGAACAGTATTTTGAGACTATGCCCTATAGAGTGGAAAATCCTGAGGACACAGGGGAGTCTTGTCCCTGGCCAAATGCATTCCGAGTCTTGATGAGGTGCATGAGACAATTCTTACAACAACCTTCTGACTAGAAAGCACCTTGTACTTTCCATCACAGAAAGTCATTCCAGGTCTTGATCCCCTTTCTGCTGCTCCCTCCAGCTTTCAGAATGAACAGCCACATTCCCTTTTCTTGGTATTTGTTTTCCACTCTGCTTTTTTTCCTCGTGAGCAGGGTGTTTCCACCTGAAATGTTAAAGAAAAAGAAAGATAGATTGTCCTCCCAAAGCTTTCCTGGGCCATGGAGCTGGCCAGAACCAGATATGGATCCTGCAGAGCCACCTCTGAGCCAGCTGGGTCCAAAAGCAAACCACAGACATTGCACACATAGCGACTGCCCCACACGCCCTGGGTGATAATTATTGCCTGGTGTCTCCTCTGATTCCCTCCCATGCTGCTGAGCTGGCCAGGGCCAAGGGCATGGCAGCAGATGTTCTTGCTCCTGACAGATGTCAGCTCTGCCCCATGCAAAATGTCATCCGAGATGAGTGAGAACCAGCAAGCAGCCAGACAGGGCTTTGTGGGGTGGTGGTGGGACCACCCCACGGTGACCACTATCCATTCCAGCAGCCACCTCTTTCCTGGCAAACCCCTGCCACAGCATTCCATAAAAATATTATCTCAGCATTGCCTCTTGGGCGTAAGTTAGAGAAGGTCAGATGAGCCAAGGATCTGCATGAGAACCAAAAAAATGCCCAACTAAATAGGAGAGAAGTGAAGAAGTGTGGGAAAGAAATGTACATCCACAGAGGATGGAGGAGAAAGGTATATTTAAGAGCAGACAGTCTAGAAGAGATCCATAAATCACAAAACAAGTTATTTGTAACAGCCATGTTTTGGGGGATGTGACTCAGAGTTTTGAACTTTTGGGGTTAGCAAAAGTTCTGGCCAGAGCATTTTTCATGAACTGTCCCACCAAGAGAAAATGCTGATTCACGAAACTGAAGCATTTTTTAAATACTTGAAAGGACAAATTCTTGAGGTCCAGGGCCCTCTGGTTATTTCTGACAGTGCAGCAAAAAAGGCCCAAATTGAAAACATAATATCTGAAGGTTTTGTTTTCATTCCATTGTAAAATGAAAACAAATTGTAAAACCTCAGAAGTTGTCACACAGCTGAATTATCATCCCCCTGGCCAGTTCTAGTTGGTTGCTGTTACTATCCTTTTTACAGTTACTGTACTGAAATCATTATTATCCAAGGGCAGGCTTCCTTTAAATTAAATATTTGTGCAGAAAAGATAAAAATTTCTGAGGAAAGGGCTTCAAATATCATGAGATCTGGTGTGGTTTTGGGCTCTCTCAATATGAAGAGCTGGTTGCAGGTTGGCAATCCTCAAACTTTGGCAAACCTGATGGCAGAACCAAGCAAGTGCTTAGGAGAAGTGAAAACAGTCTTTGAGCTGAGTGTTGCTCATTGTACATGCTCATCTCTCTCGTACAGGCCACTGCAGAGGGGGTTTTTCCTCTTTTTTGATGACTTCTGTCATCATGTAAATGTCCAATAAATCCACATTTCTGATTTATAGGATGATATATGTTTGGTTCCCAGAAGAAGGACGTTAGCCCAACCCTCTCAGAGGTTTTCAAGGGATATCTTCCCTCTGGCAGGCACAATCCAGTGAGCGGTCCCCAAAGTTAGTGACACTGGAACAAACTGTCTATGGTGCCCAGTGGATGTGAAGGGAGGTGTCTGTGGCCACATTCTAGAAATGCTGCTTGTAAACTATGGAGGAAATACAAAGTAAAGGACCTGATTGGGAGCTCATTCTGCATTCACTGAGGAAGAACACCATTATAGTTAGGGGAGTTGGGTTCTGTGCAATCAGTTCATTTGAAATTCCAGCTATATTCCCATTTCTGTCACATCACCTTCCCATATATCTGCATTTCTGTTGTCTGCCACGTTAACAAACCAAGGCACTGCTGTTTGGTGGGAGGGATTCATCCCATAAGCCTGGAGCTAAAACAGCCAGGCCTTCCCAGGAGCTTCTCCAGGGAGGGCCCAAAATCCTGTCACAAGTATGAATTGCATCTGACCTAAGGAAGTTAATTTGGGGTGTCTGAGGATCACTGAATTTCAGATTTCCTATATGGGCAACCCTTTTGAATGTGCTCCTGCTGTGAGCTGTCAGGCAAGAAATAAAACAGAGACAACAGAAGTAGTGAGAAGTCACTACTGACAGTGCCTAATGGATTTTCTTCCTTAGAAGAGCTGGAAGCATAACCTGAAAGAGACTGGTTTCCTTTCCCAGTCAGCATGGTGGGTGTGGGTGCCTAAAATTAGATATAGCCTTTATTAGCTGTAAATATTTATGCCTGTTGCCATAATAAATGGCTTTTAGTCTGATGATCTTCAGTACGAAGAAATTGTGGTAAATACTTTTTCAGATTGAAAAAGGAAGCAGTGATAGATTTTAGGCAATGCTTTTCAAGGCTGGCTATGCTCACACAAGACTTGGTTTTCTCTGGTTTTGGAAGGCTCACAGAGCGGGGGCCAAGCAAATCTAAGTCAGGAAACCCTTGAAGTGAAGGAATTTGATTAAAGGACAAGTAGATTAATAAAAAAAGAAGCAGGTATTTTAATTAATGCAATTCTGTGCAAAATTCAAAGCTCCCAAGGAATCAGAATAAAGATATTTATGATACCCAGTAGATAATTTCTCAAGAAGGAAATATCAATTTTCCTCTAATATATTTACAGAACATGCAGGGAAATGTTCACATATTAATAATTCTGTGCTTTATTTTTTGTCAAAGAATTAGATTACAAAGAAGCCATATGTTTGGGGACCTTTTTCCCAAATTTCAATCTTAGTTGTATTAATTTGCATAAAAAATTAGACAAATACCTACAGTTTCCATTTCAGGGTATTTTCCCCAAAATAATTTCACAGATGCCTCTTGCTAAGCAAAGACAACAGTTCTAATGTCCCTCTCTATTTCACAGATGCAACCTCTGTTGATTTCAGGGGCTCATTAATGAGCTTTATTTCTCTCCATGTTTTGTAATAATCAGAAGAATAAGAGATTGATCAGCAGGGGAATACTGGGCAGATGCCATTCCTCCAGTTCTGGGAAACCTCCCATGTACCTGCTCAGAGCAAAGCAACCCCACCAAAATCCTGGTAAGGGCCAGAGTTCACCAGCAACAATAGGAGAGAACAGTAACAGGAACCAGAAAGTCAGGGCAGATCAGGCAAAATAAACACCAACTTCAAAAAATGTGCAGAGCCCAGAAGGAAACTGGACTTTGGCATTCATGCTGTACAATGGAGTCTTTCCCAGGGTAGAAAAATATGTAGTTGGCTGGAAAAGTTTTCCCTCTTGCCTGCACACCTCAGGCCATGGCCAGATGGGAGAGGATGGAAAACATATCTTCATCTTCTGGAAAATTAGGGCACGGTTTTTAAAGCCACCTTGTAGAGCTGGAGATCCTCTTCAAATTCAGCTTGGAAATAAGCATTTTGTGTTCCTTGGGTAATGCTGTCCCCTCATTTTGACTTCCAAGGTGTTCAAATCCCCTCATTCAGGTTCCTGAGCTGCTGAAGAGTCTCAGCTGATGTCACAGACATCAGTACCCACTGCATTAGCTTGTGGAATGGCTTTTTGGGTGGTCATTAAACCCTTGGCTATGGAAATACAAGAAATACAAGTGCTCAGCAGGAGTCTCAGTATCAGAGGCTATGGTGGCTACAGCAGAGGATGTTTGACATCACAATTTCTGCAGTCACCCAGTGGGAGGGAAGGCCACGAATTCCCTTAGCTCAGCAAAAGTACAGAGTAACTGGGAGATGATCACTGACACAGGGAGTGCAGTGGATACACTCCAGATGTCTCTTTGACATCTGCCGGGATTTATATTCCCCCATTGGCAGATGGGAAACCTCAGTTCTGAAGAAAAAAAAAATCTATGGGCTGAGTTTATAGTAAGGTAGCCAAGACTAGAACTTGCAGTGGTTTGTTTGTCATCTAGCTATTTCTAGAAATACCTCCCTCTGCCCTCTTGGACACCAGGGTGTGTATTTCCCAGACTTGTAGCTGTCTTAAAAGAAAACAGATCTTCTACCAGGAAGAAGTGAGACTGTGGAGATCAATATGTCTGGAGGAACAGGGGTGGGAAAATCTCCAGAGAAAAATGTTCAAGAAGGAAAGCATATTTGCTAGAAAAAAACCTCTAGAGTTTGCCATCATACACACAGCCTGGGGTGAAAAAAGAGCTTTTTTTGAGTGAGCAAACATAGGCAAACATGGCAGCACAGGCTAAAGGATGGGGTCCTGAGTTCAAAAGGATGTGGCCCTTGTTTCACCTCATAATTACAAAGGGAACAGAAGGTTATGAGGAAGAAATTATTGGTAGGATTGAGTTAATTTGTCCCTAGTGTGCTCCTGTGATTACAAGAAGATGTAATTTTTCCATAACTCGCCCCCAGCTTACTTTAGCCCTGGTTTTCTGGACACCAATCCATCACTGCCCAGGTAGATATAACCTGAGGAGTGTCTGACCTCCTCCATGCGTTTGTTAAATGTCAGGGAGCCCACTCAGACACCCCAGGCTGCCTCATGAACACACCAGCAGTAATTCAGCATTTTAACTGAAGGGGATGGGTTTGAAGGGATACACAGGCACACATTTCCTGACATTTTTCTCATCCTAATTTCTCCAGAGGGTCTCAGCAGTGGTCAATGATCTTTTATTCGAGAATCTGCTCTGACTCAAAGTCCAAAGATCCTGGGTGTACGGAGGAATGTTGCTGTTCTGAGAGGGCAGAGATTTTTGAGAAACCCCTTTGTTTTGAAATCCTCTTAAAACTGAACCAAACCAGTTTCTTAGTGGTCCTCAGTGGTGCGGTATAAACAAGATTTAATTCTCATATCTTTGCCATTTGCTCACTGCTTTCCCCACTGAAATGGCACCAGCTGGCCATTATTATTTCACACTCTGGAGGGTTCAAATGTTCATGAGCTCTCCAGTTCTGGGAGCTCTCATTACCAAGAGCAAGAAAAGTTTCTGGGCTGTTTGGTCAAAAAAAACATTTCATATATGAGCACAGCATAATAATGCATATGCTGCTTAACGTTAAGCAACTCATTGCACACTATTGAATGCTTAAAAACAAAATGAACCACTGTTATTTTAGATGATCTTGATCATTAAAGCCCTGTGGGAAGCAGGCATCACAGCAGTTAATAGTAACAGTATTTAACATCAAGGAGTAGGATATATTAAGCAAACATTAAGTTCAACCCTTAAGCAGTCTCTAGTATAAGCACAGCAATACATAAAAGCAGGTTTGTGTCAATACTCACATTTTATTTGGAGGCAGACACTGCCTTGGGAGGGTCACACAGCTGCAGGGCAGGAATCATGGCCAAATTCATCTGTGTCATGGACCAGAGCCTTGCCCACAGCCCGCCCCTCCTGCCCCCAACGCGTGCACTAAAGTTCCTCCTGCCTTTATTTTTCCCCTGGAAGAGCTCGAGGTTTAAGCCCCGTTTCACTTTGCCAAAACAGCTCCCAGTCGGCCATCACATCGTGATTTCTTTTCTGTTTCAGTGTCTGTTCATGCACAGGGAGTGGAATCACTCAGTGTTCCCATTGGCGTGACCAGGACAGGGATTTCAGCCTGTGCCCCAAAGCCTCCCCAGCTGGGCAGCCAGGCTTTCCCTTCACTGCCCTTCCCACTGCTTCTCCCAGCCCTGCTGAGTCCGTACCCACACCAGTGATGCTGAACTCTGCCCTGAGAGCAACAGCAGAAATACAGAGTGAGGAACTGGGGGCCACAGCAAGTTCTGGTGCTTTCTGCCACTAAAAGCTTCCCTCCATATCTTCATTCAGCCTCTGTGCAAGTGTAATCACACGTTTGCCTCCATGCATGGCAAGGAAAGTCCTTCCCATAAGCATGTTTACACTCATCTGGGCTCAAACACTCTTTAAAAATAAGCACAGGCTTGCGTGTTCCGCTGAAAAAAGCCCAGGATGAGGAAAGTCAGAATTACGCAATATGGAAGGAATACTCTCCACTTATTAAGCATGTCTTGACAGTACATAAAAAAAAACATTCTGGAGCTTTCTTCTGGGCCAAATATTTCTCCCACTTCATACCATAGGTATGCTCCAGTTGTGCTGGGAGCAGAATGGCAATACTATGACTCACTCCATATTGTAGGCTGGAAGCTCCGTGTTTTGTTCCAGAATGAAATAGATCGTAGGCATAAGATTTAAAGGGCAGCTTTTTGTAAACTCTACTCCAGTGTGTTCTGGAGCACGTTTTGATCACTTGCACCATCCAGTCCCTCTCCAACTACAGCCCTGGCTGTGCTTATTTTTAAATTTACAGCTGTGCTGGGAATATAGCATGTCCAAATTACCTTACAGTGGCGAGTGCGGGAGTTAAATGAATTTTTTGTGTTTCTTTCCAGAGCAATCCTCACGGCAGCAATTGCTGCCACACACTTTTGCCATCAATTCACTGTTGTGACTGTGCTGAAGCTCTCAGGCACAGATGAAATGATGCTGCTCTTGCATCTCATAAGGGCCTAATAAAGTGATCCAAGTCTTTTTTTCTGCCAGCCTATAGGGAGTGAGAATGATCATCCTCCTGCTTTGGTTTTGCATAAATTACAGAGGGTTCACCCCCCCAAGACTGAAAGTTTAGAATTAATTTTCTTTGTTAGATTAGAAACAAAAAATAATTTAATTCCTTGTATTTAGTATTTAGTGGATGATGCAAAGCCTCTATCTATGCTGTTTAGTTTCATTTGCAACAATCCAGCATTGTCCCCTCTGCGTAGGCTCAGACACCAACCAGCATCACTGGTCCCAGCACAGCCAAACTGGAAGCTTCAGAGGAGCGCATGCAGTCCTTAAAAAACATCCACAGGGTTAAAAACAAACCCTGGGAAACAGTCCCCTGACCCACAGCCTTTCTCACTAGGACTGAAGCATTTTTAAACACAACTGCCTGTCTCAAAACTGAAGGGACTGTTGCTGGTGTTTACTCTGGAAGTGCCTTTAGCACCAGCCATGTTTTTCACTTCTGACAAGCAAAGCCCATGTGGCAGAGCTTTGGCAGCCACATCTGCCAGCCACGCTTTCTTGGGCTTGCCTCTGAAAAAACAGCATCAGTATCCCTGTGTGGAACACACAGAAATCATGTGAAATGCTGGAGGTTCCTGTACATCCCAGCCCAGCAGGATATATGTTCCTGTACATCCAGCAGCTGAGAAGCACTGATCCCTTGCTGCTATTCTGATTTTGTAGGTTCCTGTACATCCAGCAGCTGAGAAGCAGTGATTCCTTGCTGCTATGCTGATTTATACGTGTGGTTTGTGTTTAACCAGCCAAGCCCTCCACACACCTCCATGACTGCTCCACATCCAAGAATTCAGGGCAGATAGAGCAGTACTGTAAATCTCCAGCTGCCTGGCCTTGGGTTCTGGCCAGAAATCCTTCCTTTCCCCCTCCATGGCTCACTGAACTCCCTGTAAGCCCTGAGCTTTCCTGGGATCAGCTGCACCTGACGCCTTCGGTTCAGAGCCACATTCCTCCAGGGAGTTTTGAATCCCTCCAAGGGTCTGCTCCAAGCACTGGGTTATTCCTTCCCTTAGGAAACCAACAGTGCAGGACACCAGAGACTCCCTTCAGGGAATATATGTGCAGTAAAGCCACAAAAAACTGTCGGTTGTGTGGAAATAGTTAGATGGCAGAGAGAGGCATTTTGCTTTTGGTGGCAGCATCCTCCAGAGACAGCCTTGTCCATCAACACAGCAATCCACAGAGCTCTGGGAAAGCTCCACATTTCTGTGGGTGCAAAGCAGAGCTGTGCACAGAACCTGGGGGAGCATGGGGAAGGACACTGCAGGGTTAAAACCACACGCCATCAGGGTGTAAAAACATGTCCTGTAGGAATGGGTTGGGATTATTTCTGTCTGTATCTTGCAAAGAATGCTCTTGAAATGGAAAGTATCCCAAAAGGTCACAAAAATAATAGAAGGTTTTAAAAATAAGGTGTGTAAAGGAAAAAAAAATTCCAGCATTACAGACATCAAAGTCAGGGACTGTGTGGAAAAACAATACAGAGCAACAAGGTAAAAGTCCAGAGGGAGCACGGAGGAAGAGAGAATAGGAAACTCAGGGCAGAAGGATCCTCTTTTTTTAATGGAGTTCATACCTACAGAATAGCCTCAATGACCTTCAGCTGCCCAAAATTTAGAGTAAAAGTTTTCTACTAAAATTTAAGTGAGATTCCTGTGGCACAGTCAATGCAGAGATACAGTTCAGAGGAAGAGTGGGCAGGGAGTGGATGCTCATTCGCATGGCCCAACATCACAACTTTACCTTCAAAAGTCACAAAACTGTCTGTTCTTGTGCTGTTTATCTGGTCAAAGAGGAATCTACAGTAATGTCCAAAAAAAGCCATCTGTATCATCAACATACTGTGGTGGTTGAAGAGTGCACAGGCAAAGTAAAACAACCTTCCCAGCATCCCTCCATCCTGAATCCAGTGGAAGTCCCAAGGAGAAGGGCATGTCTGTGGTGTCCCATTTGCTGTTGATATAGCCTCTGGTTTTAAGTTTTAAACCTTCTGTGTAATAATGTGATTTCCATTTCTTTTCTGATGTGTTTAAGGCCTGCAGGTTATTGAGTTTAAAAGCCAAGACATACAGACACAGAATAGTGCTTCAGGGTTGAAAAAACATATAACCTATTGGAAGGGTGGGATCAAGTTAGCCTTTGTTCTCCCAAATTTCACATAAACAAGCATGCTCATGTGTCATGCACAAGGCAAGCAAAATCAAGAGTGCCTTTTTGAACTGGAATAGCACTAGCCCATGGTGGGTGGCAGGAACACACGTGCAAGTTATAAGGCTTGAAATTTTGGACTTTGCTCCTTAAAATGCCCAAATGGATCAGATGAGAGATTGCCACTCATTGGATGAAATGCTGTGGACTGGGTTAGATCCCAACAGCCTGAGCCTTTGCAGGCAGTATGTGCATCAGATTTTGGTCAGAGATATTTTGGTCCTCAGCAGTATTATGTGCCAGTGAATTGTTCTGGGGAAATATGCATTGACAACATTGATGCAAAATAAAACCACAACAATATAAAACAAGTAATTTCCAAATCCTGTAGTGGATGATACTTTATGGTGCATGAAATAGCTGTAACGCAGAAATAGAACAGACAGAGAGGGGATTAATGATTTGGGATTTTTTTTAAATTGTGATAATTATCCTTATGACTACAATATAACCATATAATTATACATACGTTCTGCCTTTGTAAGACTTCTGGTGTCAATTTCTCAGCCATTCAAAGCAGTCATTAAATGATGCTGGGAAACAGTCCACAATGTCTGATGTATTGCCTGCCTCCTCCCCCTCTTCTTTTGTGTGTTCTTCCTCTCTCCTCCTCCTCCTCTCAACCAATTTCAGAGCTACAAAATATCACTGCCTGCCTCAAACTGTGGCAACCAGGAGCAATTCCACCAAAGTCAAACCTGGGGGATGTGAATCTCTTCAAACAGTGAGGGAGTTTCCTGGGCAGAGAGGGGTTGATGCCAGCTCACGGCAAGTGATGCCAAGAAAGTGATTTAAATCTGCAAAGTCCATCTGAAATTCTTTCTGAATCTAAATGTGAGTGCCTGTGTGTGTGTAAACACATGCTTACAAAAGCCACCGATTTTAGAATACCAGTTATTGGTGTAAACGAGTCCCCTAAGGACATTGCCTGAGTACAAGGATAACTAGATCCAGTAGAGCCTATGGCAGATCCTCAGATCCTGTTTTGCCATACTTAGCATATCTTCATGAGATGTTATATGTGTGCAAAATATCAGACACTGAGTCACCTGTCAGCATCTCTGGGAGATATCTGCCATCTGCTATTTTCCTGGTATCTGCCATGTCCTATTTCCAATGTCTTGCCTTGGACTGGCAGGTAAATATGCAGTCAGGAGGTTTCCTGGAACCCTATTTCTACCCTATCCCTTCTCGTGGACATGCCTGTAGCATCTTCAAGCCTCACATAATTTGGAGAACTGTGTTGTGTGAGCTGAGAGCTTTTTGTTAAAGGTTACTCATCAAAGGAACAAGGTCAAAAAGCAATAATTAAATCTAAATAGATAGGAAAGAGAGAGTGAAAGAAGAAGGACAAGAAAACTACGACAACTCTAAACCCTTTATGTAAAATTATGTGCAAACATTCTCTGCTGTGAAAAGCAATTTATATCCTAATATACATGGCCAGATGGGTATGGTAACTCAGTGCTGCTTGAGTCACAGGATCATCGGGAAAAAAATTGTTATTAAAGCAGGCCCTTCTCAAGCTTTGCAAGGATTAGTTTCTGATTTTGGTAGTTGTTTTAAATTATGTTATGTTTTGCTCAATAATAGAGAATCAAAAGCACAACTTAGTTTCCAGACCAGTTCTGACCTCTTAGCCAAAATAATGGAAAAATTTCAGAAAACACCAGGAGTGGATAGAAAAGTTCATCACAATGCTTTTGCTGTCATTGCTATGTTTTCCCAGCGACAGCTGATGGAGGGCTGTTCCACTGGAGGTGGAATTTCAATTAAGGAATTAACATTTTAGTGAGTAGAGACTGTGAGAACAAACTTGTGGAAGCAGAACAGCCATATTAACCACATGTATGGATTTTCATTCAGGCTGTGCCTAGAAAAGACAATGCAGGCTCTATCATTTCCTATGGAAAGCTGTGTACAACAGAGCCATTCTCCTGAGTGCATTGCACACAGTGGAGGCATTGGCTGGTTTTCACGTTGTGCAGAGTTCAGCCTCACTACTCTCGGCAGATGGAGTCCCCATTGTGTTCCAGATGCACCACACACACATCTGAGTGCAGCAAATGATCCAGAGCTGCCTCTCTTCTGAAGTGAAAATGAGTCTTCAGTTTCTGCAGAAATCAGGGCTTCTGAAAGCTCCCTCCTGAAGTATTTTGTCCTTCCTTTCTCCTACTTTCTTAGTCCAAATATGTATGTATATACGAGCAGCAACTCTTGTGCCTGGGCTGAAGTCAGTAGGGTATCCCAGCCAACAAGCTCAGCTGCCATCATCTTTATTCATCATTACGTGCAGCCTGTGAGCTTGCCTTCAGAGCAAGGGCAAGCTTTTCTGGATGATCTGAGAGTCCAAAACAGTGCCCTAAACTTCAGCTGCCATTTGATGTTGGGTCCCACCAGCCATGTGCTACTTGAGAGCTGATTTCCACACAGCCACAGAAGGGGCATCATACCAGGAGTGAAGCTCCTGTGATTTATTTATGGGGCATAACTCCAAATTACCATTTTCTTCTGGTTTGGGTGGTCTTGAACACCAGCTTGAATCATCTGCCATGACTCGTGATCTTTTTCTTTTTTTTCATATTCAAAGTGACAGCTCTTAAACCTTCTGTGCCAATGATCATTACTATCCTAAAGAGGGATTTCTAAGACCAGAGCATAACAGAGGACAGAGAGGTGAACACAAGTATCCACTTTTCATAGTGATTTCATTTAAGGGTGACAGTTAACCTTCATCCCTAGGCTATTATTACCCTTCTAAATGCATATGTTGTGAATTACAGCCAGTGTCAAGGTCAGATTAGGAACAGGGTCTTAAAAGCCAGTTCCAGCTTTCAATACTATCAACAGAATTTTTCCATTGGCTCACTAGGATTCTACCCAAGAGAGACATCAGAAATGCTGAAACACCAAAGAACAGAAAACATAACCAAAGCAATAGGCTGGGAGCTCTGGGCATCTACACAAAAGTCACTACAGCAGCAGAAGAGCAGGCTGAGGAACACCAAGTTTGGTAGCACAGTTGATGGAGCTTCTCTACATTTTTAAGCTTACACAGCAATAGAATAAAAAAAAAAAAAAAGACAACTTTCTCAGCCTCTGAGTGTACTCAGCAGATTGTCCCACTGTTTGCTGTCATGTAAGATTTTCAAGTCTCATGGTGAAGCATGACCTTGGGAAGCCTGGAAGGGAAGGAATCTTTTAGGAACAGACGCCTCTGGAGAGCTCCTACGTGCTCTCCAGACAGATCTGAGACTGTCAGTGACAGACAGACAGACAGACAGCCACCTTGCCAGGACACACTTCTGGGGCAGCTTCTAGAAGCAGAAAGACAGAGGTGGTGTGGTTTCACTTAAAATTCACTGTCACAAACCTTACGGGAGTCTGTTATCCCAGTTATCATTTCTGCCACAGGGAAAACTTGCCCACACAAAACCCAGGGACTAATATCTGAAACGAAATGCACAACTATGACCTTAATGTCTGCTGGTTGTCATCAAAAAGATTTCAGTAAAAAATCAAGATTCACTTACAACATAATTTTGGTTTTTTAGGCAATTTAATGATTTTCCATACTCCAGGAATCACTGCATAGTGCAACATGCCCATGCAACCCTCATGGATCTCTGTGTGTTTCCATGCAAGGCTAACCTAATCCTTTACCTAGCTGGTGTCCAATTGGTTGAAGATGCGGGGTTTGCATGTACAGGTGAGGGCAAAATTCAGGCCCTCATGGCTAAGCAAGGTAGGACTTAACAAGATAGAAAAATGTAAATGTTTGGAGCAGCAAAAAGGAAAATTTGAAAGATTCATACAATTTCTAAAATAATAAAGCAACTTTAGAGTTTCAAAAGTAGTTAATTTCTAATATACACTTCCCAGTGAGAATTGGTGCCTTGTGCTCTTCTGTCATTCATCTACCTCTCAAAACTCCTTGCTAAAAGCCTGTCCAGCTAAAAGCTCCAGGCAAATAGCTGACTTGAAAATGTGTGTGTCCTCTCCCGGCAGTCAGAGAGGTCTCAGGAAGGCACGCATCTGCCCACACACACCCAGCCACAGGATCACGGCCAAAGCCTTTATCAGTGGAACCTCACCAGAGATTTTTTTTTAGATCTGCTTGCATAAATGTCAACATTGGCTTCTAAGCTTTTCCTCAATTTGACAGCAAGTGACGTTTGAAGGGACAAAAGTTCTTTTCACACGCAGATCAACAGAGGCTGTCACACAACTGCAAAATCTGCGGCGTAACCACGCAGGTCCAGAGACACGAGCACCATTTCCTCTCAGATGAATGCTATCATCCCCTCAGCCTTCTGCAAGGAGAGCACATGCCTGTCAGAGGCATTTCCCTGCCTTTTAACTCTGCTGTCAGCACAGCTGTCCCTTCTTTGTAAGTCCACATGAGAAGTAACCTTCCCAAGAATAGTTTTTTAACGTTTGCACGCACAGAAGCAGTTTGATAGTGAGGTGAATGTGGACAGCACAGCCTGTGATACAGCAGGAGGAAAGAGTCATACCTTTTCTATCCAGGTCCAAAAGGTATTCTTCCATCCTTCTGAGGTGTGGATAAATGATATCATAGAACAGTGGAATGGTTTGAGTGGAAAGCAACATTTAAGATCATCTCATTCCAATCTCCTTGCCCCTGGCAGTGTCACCTTTCCCTAAATCAGGTTTCTTAGAGCCCACTCCAGCCTGGCCTTGAACACTTCCAGGGATGGGCCATCCATATCTTCTCTGAGCTATATTGCACTAGCCACAATTCTCAATAGAACTGATTAAAACCAGGCTTCCTTTTCTTCCCCCATGTAATTTCATTCCGTTCAATTCAATATTTTCCAAAGAAACACCTACAGCTCCCACTTAATCTGTCTTCAGAGAAAAGTAATCAGTTTCACCTTTCACAGACAACATTTCCTTTTATAGACTTCAATTCAAAAGGAAATTTCTTAGGAAATGGCCATTTTTTAAATGAACATATTATAAAAAGCCAGCATAAGACATAGGGAAATATTCTTTTTTGGCATTCATTGCTGAGTGAGTTTTAATGCTCCAGGCACCTTGTTGGTCCAGGGGCACGATCTTTAAGGTCCCTTCAACCCAAATCCTTTTGTGATTCTATGATTCCATGACTTGAGAAGATGAATTGTTTGAAGTGGACCACATTAGAGCACACCATAAGCGCATTTAGCACCTCCCTGGCTCCCTCTGTGTGCCATCCCAGCCCAGGGAGCCCTGGTGTTACTCAGAGCACTTCAGCCATGAGCTGCAGTGACAAACAGCAACTCTGACTCATTGTTGATGTACCTCCAGTGCTGAGTGTGTCTAATTTCCACTGAGTGTGTCTAATGAGCTGATATTTTATGGGTATTTCCTAAGCACTGTAATATGAGTCCTACAGATCCCCGTGCTGGAAGTCAGCCTGCTGTTCCCTAAACACAAGTCTTGGTGCTGCAAGCCAGCAGTGGTTGTAAAAGTCCTGGTTTCTGTGGGGTGAGCACAGATGGCAGAGAAGGCAGAGCTTGAGTCCAGGCTGGTGTGAGTGGAGAGGATGCAATGCTCCGTGTCAGGGTGCAGAGGGAGGATGCAGTGCTGAGCATAGCCCATCCCTTTTTCCATCTGCTCCAGCTGCCAGACTGACTCAGAGGCAGCAAGTCTCTCCCTCCAGTGGGGAAGGCTGCTGGACAGGGCAGAGCCACCAGAGCAAGATCAACACCAGTGCTGACCTTGTGGGGAAAGGGGAAAATGAGACACCAGCATTTGAGAGGAACATGCCCAGAAAGGTTTATCGGGCCTTTCCTGGTGATGTATTGAACTGTGAATAAACCCAGTGGAGGTGTGTCCCACTCCTCCTCTGTACCCACACTGGAAGATCAGTCCTTTTGAGCAAGGTGGGATCAGTCTCTGTCCCTGGCTAAGAGAAAGATGATCTGCAAGTCACTATGCAGTAGAATTCCAGGAAGAAAAAAATGCCACCAGCTCAGGGGAACATTTGGCCTCTGGCCCTGAGCTGCCTTTGCACAGACACATCGTGGCTCCTCTCTGTGCTGCTGCTTTGGATTCACAGCAAGCACCAGGGGCCAGCAGCAAAGTTCAAGAATTAAATGATGCTTTTGACTTTTCATTGACCTGTGGAGCTGGATGATCTTCTAATAACCAGATTAGAGGTGGGTTGCCTTTTTACATTAGTCAGGGGGAAAGGCAACAAGGTGTGAGCTTCTTAAAAATAGAGAGTGTAAAACCAGGACCAGAATATCTAACCAGCCTGTCCAGACACACAGGGAGCAGCATGCTCCTGCTCTCCAGGCAGAATTGCTGCATAAATCTTTAGGATGGCAAGGGTGTACTGACATTTCAATATCTAGGGCAAGCTGCTGTTCCTTCCTGGTGGCTCAGGCAGCACTGCCTTGCAGACATCTCCATACATGTGGACTAGAGACATATTTCAAAACAGCTAGAAAAGACGGAAGTATGGCAAGATGAAAGAGAAATTATTCAGGAATATGCACCAGGCTGCAGTGCTTGCCATCTGAGCCTCAGCAGTGAAGCCTGCCAGCTTGCATCAGACCAGACTCATCACTGACCATGCAGTTAAATTGCCAAAAATAGTGCTGTGCACCTCAGACAGAGAAACTCCATCCATCCTGCTCCCATGCCAGGCTTCTGCATCACATCCCTCTGTCACAGAGCCGTGGGTCCATTGAGTTTGGGCAGAGGGATTTCCACCACAGATTCTGATTCACAGTTCTTGTGCTGGCTTTAAACTGATGGGATGTGGTGCAGTTACACCAACAGGCAGGGAGAAATCCTGTGGTGAGAGAAGGCTGCAGTCGTGCCTGTGCTCTCTTTTCCATCCTCCTCCAAATCCTGGTTATGATTTACAAAGGATCCCTAATTCTCATGTATTTCAACAGTCACTAAATCAACTACTCTACATGGCTACCACTATCTCCAATCTAAGTTGTCTCCAAGGATGAAACAAGCCAGGAAGTCACTCCCAACTTTCTGTCTCCAAATGGTTGCTGTCCAAGAGGGCCAGGAAGCCTTTCAATATTGCCATATTTATATCCACTGAAGGAGCCTCCCATTTCCTCCAGCATCTCTCTAGGAACTTTAGCAGACTGAAATGGTGGTCAGGCACTGGAACAGGTTGCCTAGGCAAGTGGTGGAATCACCATCCCTAGAAATGTTCCAAAGACATGGATATGGCACTTGGGGACATGGCTTAGTGGCCACATGGCATGTAATGGGCTCAACAATCATGTTCTAACCTTAATTAATCTGTGATTCTATAAAATACAGCCCTGTCAATCTAATATGAAAGTATGTGTGTTAAACCAGAGGAAGTCCTCCACAAATATTTTCAGTCTTATTTAATAATGCAGGTACAGCCCACAGATATTGCAGCTTACTTTTCAGTTATGATGCTAAATGCTTTGAAAATAAACAACAAAGTGGCTGCTTGGCAGAGGAGAAATAGAGGGGCAGCAAGTTCACTTTGTGTGGTAGGAAAGGACAGTAATTGCAGTGTGTCTATTTGCAGCACGGGTTTGCTGCATGCAGCACATCAAATTGTTAGAAAGGGGAGCTATGAGCATGGGGGGGAAAGAAAAAAGAGCTGAAACCACAGTTGTTCAGACAAATGGGCTAATCACAGCCTGAGTTACACACACATGTGCAGGTGCAGACTGATCCCAGCCAGCATCTGTGGAAAATGTCACTTGGCACAGGAGCACGTCACACAAAGCCAATGCTGTATGTGCACCCAGAGCCCACTGCTGGGAGAGGGTTCTCTGGAGTCTCCATTGCATCCTGGCCTCTCAGAAGGACTTGTGAAATGTATTCCATCAGGGCTGGGTCAGTTCAGGTGCACCAGAGCAGTTTCCCTGACCTGCAGAGAGGCTCTGGCCCATGGGGAGCCCTGGAGGGGAGCTGGCAGAGGGGCAGCAGTGCAGGGAGGGGAGGGCAGTGAGGCTGACACTGGAATAAGCACACCACCCTCTCACTCTCCTGCTCCCAGTTCCACGTGGTGAAGATTGCTCAGCCCTCCCCTTGCCTCTGCTCACTGCCTGGTTGTATAACATCTTCAGCCAACCCTTTTATACACATATTTTTTCCTATTTCTTCTTTGATGTAAGAGCCCTGGATAACTCTGGGATCAAGGGAAAAGACAGACAGAAAAACTACACTAGGTGAAAGCAACTGAGTTCTTTCTTTTGCATTTCACTTATGTCCTGCCTCGCTCTGAGAAATGTTGGGTGGAACGAGAACAGAAAAACACAGGCAGAAGGAAAATAGAACAGATGTTTTGCTCAGAGTGCTAGAAATATCAGAAATTTAAACAAAAGTTATTCCTTTTGTTGGACTTTAGCTGTGCCTTCAGGCTCTTGGACACAGCTCTGGTCCTCACTGGCTTTGCCTTCCCTTCCACCGTGTTTGGCCCCAAGCTGTGGCTGAGCACACAATGTGGTCACTGACTGCAGAGCAGAGTTCCCAGTGCATCAGAGCATTAGCTGGCAGCTGGGCAGACAGATTTACACATCCCAGATGTCCAGGGTGCTGCCTCCAAATCATGCAGGCAGCGTCAGAGAGAGTTTGAAACCAGCAGCGTCCTCCCCCTTGAATTTCTCTCCCAGAGCAGCTCGGTGGCAGCTCTCCTTATATGGGTGGGTTAGAAAGCAGTCAAAGGGATATCCTTAATAATTCCAGTGTGTGGCAGCAACAAAGATCTTCAAAATGCAACCTGGGGTTGCTACATGAGAGCCCTGGCCCCTCTATAACCTGTGCAATTCTGTATTTCCTCTGCACCCTTTCTAAATCTGTTCTCCACACCAGAGCTCACTCACACCACTGGCATGAGTGAGAGTGTGACACAAAATGGCTACAGAATCATAGAATGATTTGGGCTGGAAATTACATTAAAGATCATCTAGTTCTGACCCCCCTGCCTCCGACAGAGGCAATTTCCAGTAGACAAAGTTGCTGAAAGCCCTGTCCAGCCTGACCTTGAACAATTCCAGTGACAGGCCATCTGAAACTCCTCTGGGTTTGGTTTAAAATGCTATTTAAAATGACTATTTTGTTCACTCTAATTTTGGGAAACCAAAGCAAAGAGTTGAGAGTTTCTCAGTCTTTTCTAAAGCTGTTGCTATGAGAATGCATAAAAATGCTCAAAACCTTTTTAAACCAGAAAAAAGCAAACAACTTAGCTTTTCTCTATGCAGAGAAGTATGCTTCAGCTGAGTTCAGAGGTGTCTGAGTTAATATCTGTTTTACTTAATCTGGCAGTCTGTTTTCTTTGAGCGTGTACTTTCTGAATTGATTTCTGTGTACCTGTCAGACACACTGCTCTGACAAGGCACGAACAGGAAAAAAAATTCTTATCTGATGAGTTCAGCTCTGGACAAAATCAGCACGAGACCCTGAGGTGCCTTTTTATACAAGCATCAGCACTGCTTCATTAAAAATCAATAGAAAATTGCAGAAGGCCTAAAAACTCAGCAACATCCCAGTGACTGCAGAGAAACAAGCCCTGCCAGGCAGCTGTGGCTGAGGGGAACGTGTGCCTTGCTGATGTTCAGCATCAATTTCCAGCAGCAGCAGCCATGCTTCGGCTCTCTAATCATGTTGTCAGGGAAATCAGCTCAAATAAAATACTGCAGGAACTTTAACTTTCCAAAAGCACACATGGACAATGCACTCTGTTCTGTGCTGCTGCACACACCTGACAGAGCAAAGTGTTGGAGAAGCAAGCAGGCATGGATCCTGACAGACAGTTCAGTGCATGGTGGCGT
>VRYO01002775.1:1663787-1803567 GCA_009812075.1 Sialia sialis
AAAGTACAGTAATTTCACAATGATAAGCCACACCTGATTATAAGCCGCACCTCCCAGTAGCCGGGTAGACCACAGGATTTGTCCATATATAAGCCACACCCGAATATAAGCTGCATTTTTTTTTATTTTTTTTTAAAGCGAGGATCCATGTGCAACAAAGTAATGAATTAGTAACAGAATCGCGCCAGCACAGGGTTTGGTGTCAGGTGCTCAAGTTGCAACAGTTTTCATAGAGCAGCAAAGCCTTTAAAGGCAGCCCCAGGCGCCCTCCCCGGCCAGCTCTCACTTCTGGGTTGGCATTTCACTGGGATTTGTCCATAAATAAGCTGCACCTGATGATTAGCCGCACTACTGGAGTAGGCTGGATTCTTCAATGGAAAAGGTGCGGCTTATAATCGTGAAATTACTGTATGCTAAGTTACTTACACATAAAGTAAAGGTGTAAGTTTGAGTTTTAGTGTAAGTAAGTCAGTAAGTAAATTTTAGTGTGAACTGCAGTGCTTTTAGTAAGTAAAAAGTTGAAGATGCTGGAGTAAAAAATCACGTTCTAGTAAAAATTAGCAAACATACTAATGTTTTTAGTAAAAGCTCCAGAAGCTTGTCAGAAAGCCACGCTTAAACAAAATAAAGCTCCAGTAAAAATATTGCTTACGTTTTTCAGATAGAAAAAAATAGATTGTATACATGGTTCATACGTATCCTAACATGTTAAAAAAATAGAATTCTAATAAGTTAAGTTGTAGTAGTAGTCTAAATTTACATGTTGGCTTGTTAAAAAAATCCTATATAAGATTATGTGTTAAAGAGAGTTAGTACTTTATACCATTGCTTTATGCCATTGCTCTTTGCTTTTGCTTTTTACCATCGCTTTGCCATTGCTTTCTATTTTGCTATTACTTTGCTCGCCAGCATCTTCATCACCCGAAAAAAAAATAAGAGCTGCCGCAGCAGCATCAGCTTCCCGAAACCTTAACAAAATCACCTTCTACTTCTATTTGAAGCTCTAGTGTAACAAAACTTAGCATAAATTTTAACATCTGCAACTTTGCTTTTAAAACTAATGTGCTGCATAATAAACAGCCTTTTAACAACTATTAGCTGCTTTAATCATTTTAAATAACCCAACAGAAAAAAATGCGCCAAATGCACCAGAAGTTTACACCTTCACAGTGAAGGGTCTGGAGCACAAGTCCTATGAGGAGCAGCTGAGGGATCTGGGGGTGTTTAGCCAGGAGGCTCAGGGGGGATTTTATTGCTTTGCAACTCCCTGACAGGAGGCTGTAGCCAAATGAGGGTCGGGTTCTTCTCCCAAGCAGCCAGGACAAGAGGACAAAGCCTCAAACTGCACCAAGGGAGGTTTGGGTTGGACATCAGGAGGAATTTCTTCACAGAAAGGGTGATCAGACACTGATGGGCTGTCCAGGGAGGAGTTGGGATCACTGTCCCTGGAGGTGTGTAAGGAAAGGCTGGGTCAGCAATCCAGTGCCATGGTTTGGCCAACACAGTGGAGTTTGGCTGGACCCACTGATCCCAGAGGGCTTTCCCAACCCCATGGGTTCTGTGATGCTGTGATCACTCAGCAGGATGTGCTGTCTGCAAGGGTGGCCAAGCCCAATCTCTGCTGAGATGCAGCCACAGCCTGAGCTCAGGGTTTTGTTCGCTGAACAGCCACGTCCCCTCTGTGCACCTTGTTCCCCCCACCATGAAACAGGAAATTTCCTTTCTCCACCTTCATTGTCGGTGTGTTTGCCCTGCAGGGCCTCTCTCAGCCTGTTTGCACCAGCCTGGTACAATGGAATCATAATCTGAGGTGTTGCCATTGCAAAAATAGAAACGGAGAACAATGTCGCTCTTCAAAACAAGACTTTTCATGTATCTCATTGTGTAAAATACACTGCTTGAAATCCATTCACTGTGCTAAGCAGCAACTCAAATCAAAGGCAGAATTCACATCATACTTGATAATCAATTGAGGGAAGTAGCTGTGGATTTTCTACCTTGATTCATTCCTCCTTTATTTGCAATTTTCTGTGATTTTTCTTCAAAGCCCCTTTCCTCTAAAGTCAGATGGGATCCCCATTAGTGGCACTTTCATGTAGCTGAAGAAGTGTGTCAACGGTTTCTAATGTAGATTAAAGCTGAAAAAAACAAGAGGGAATGAACTGTTGGGCTCACAGGAGAGCAGTGGGAAATAGAAAAATTACCAGGCATGATGTTTAAGACTCTCTCAGAATGCTTAAAAGCTGTGTATTTCAATCAGTCCTTAGGCAAATACAGTTTTTAATAAAGCTAGGTATAAAATAAATAATATTTATGCCAGGTAAAAGAATAATTTGGAGAGATGCCCAATTTCATATAGGTTAATATTTAGAACTTTAATTGAGCTATTTGCTGCTATCCTGTGTTTTTCTGCGTTCCTTTCTCACCTAAGGCAACAATTAAATGTTATAAAAATAATAATTTCCTCATAAATTTCTGCTCTTTACACCTAGTGACCGTTGCATGTATAACATTTTAACCGCAATTTATGGTAAAATATACACTGCTTGTTTCAAAATTAGTTCACTTGTTTCTTAGCTACATGATTGATGTTTCTCCCAACCCAAAGTAACTCTTCTGAGATCAGCAGAGCTGCCTCTGATGTTCACAAGGCAACAGAGAAGGTGAATTAAACCTAATAAATCTTTTTGAGAGTAAATGCACTCCAAATGGAGTTACAGCTAACAGGCAGTACAAGAAATTCATGGAAACGCCACTGAATTAGAACATTTGATTCAGAAGTTGTATTCAGGCATGGAATGATTAACATAACAGTTAAATTATTTAATCCTAACATGAGAGTTAGAAGTTTAAAGAGCTTTGGTTAAAGCAGAAACTTATCACTAATCCCTGTCACTTGGAAAAGCTACGCATTTCAGAATTCATTTTCATTGTACATGTGGATGAAAGGTTTAAAATCATAGCATTTTCATAACAACAAACTTCCTGCAAATAAAATAAATAAATAAATAAATAAATAAAATGGATCTGCTGGGGAAAAAAACTCAACCATTTCACTTCAAAACTTTTAAATCAAGGTGAGGGTCGCTGCCCCAGGTGCAGGAGTCACTGCCACTGTCAGGAAAACAGCTTTGCTCAAACTGGCTCAGGTCTTCCCAGCAGAGGGAACAGTTCAGATCAGGGTCAGTTAGTTCACACCATTTCACCACATTTCTCCCAGTGGAAACATCTGAACTCTTCTGTTGAAAGTGATGGCTTCCCATGGAAACATCGGATTCTGTAGAAATCACATTTTATAGCTGAAAATTCCTCTCCAGCTCTACAGAGGAATTCAGATTTATTTTTTCTGTCCAAATGAAAAATCCTCTGGCCTCAGCTCAACCAGGCACTTCAGCACCTCCTCTGTACACCCTGGGCTGCAGCCAACCTGCAGCCTCCTGCTCTCCTACGAGGAGCCTGCAGGACCCAGTTCTGTGCTGAAAGAGCCACCAAATCATCCCTAGAAATTGCCCTCCTGAGATCATGGGGTATCACACTCTGCTCCACGTGAGTGCAAGCATGCTGAAATAAAGGGTGATGGTATCCAGAGCTCAGGTTTGCTCTCACCTCTCCCTTTCACAGGCATACAAAAACACACTGAGGGTTAAGACCATTTCATCCATCTCCATCTGCTGCTTTTCCAACATTACAATCCCTTCATTGTCTGCAGGGGCTGCTACACTGACAGGAAAGTGGAAAGATCCTCAGCAGGGCATAGAGAAAGCATTAGCAGCATTTAAAACCTTTGTGGTAGCCAAGAGAAAAATAATAATTCCTAACTCCAGCTTTTCTTATCAGAAAGTTTAAATATTTCCAAGACTTTTGTTTGCAGTGTTTAACATTTCTGCTTCTCGAGTCATACAGGCTTAGAGCTGCTGCCCAAATGTTTGGCTAATCTCTGCAAGCTGCAGGGCAAATAGCAGCTGAGTTTTGGTCCTGGTTGGAAGGACAATGGGCCTGATTCTTTTTTCTGGGAAATGCAAAGCAGAGTTTCTGTCCTGCTCCTGGTCCTCCTAAGGTCCCTCCTTGGGTATTTTGTTTTCAAGCCTCTCAAACAACGCCTCATGGGGAAAAGTGCATGGGAAAAACCAGCATTAAGGTCAGACTTGAACAAGATGCAGGGAGTGTCAGAGAGGATGGTGTTGGGGATTTAATCTTCCCCCTGCCCAAAACAGGACTGATGGTAAAATGTTAGCTACAGAAGCACTGGAATTTGGGCAGACCTGATGCTCCTGAGCTCTCATACTGACCTCAGCACTACACTGGAGCTGCTGGATTCAGTTCAGTGTGCCAAACGTGCCCCATCAGTTCACAGCTCAGAGGATCAGACGCTATTTTAAGTCACACTGCCCAGAGTCATCAGATGCTATTTTAAGTTTTGCTGCCCTAACTCTGGAATGATGCCCGAGGCATCTCTGTGCTCACTGAGCCAAGGAGTGGTTCTGACTGCAGAGGTCTCACTCGAATGCTCCTGTGCCCAAATCCAGCACCCAGAGCATCTCAGCCTGGCTCTAGGCACATCTTGGCTTTAGGCACCACAGTCAGCTCAGGTCAGACCTGCCCAGCTTACCTGGTACAAGGGTGAGGAAGAGGAGTGCCAGGCTCTCTGCACAGACAGCAGCCAAGCTGTCACTGCTTCCTGATTTGTATTCCTATATTCTATTATAAATCATATTTCTCCTAATATCAGGTTCTTATAGAAAACACACTCTTGTTCCCATCTTGTATATTATGCAAATTTTTTCTTCCTTTCTAGCTTTGGTATGTGTACTTTTTTTGAAGGTGCTGGTAAGCAGAAAAGCTGTTTTTTCCCCCTGAAGCACACCTGGTGGAGGTAGGATGTGCCATAGTGCTCTGCCAGTATTGGGAGGGCCTTCTGCCAGTGTAAGTCACTGGGACAGAGTCACTCCAGCACTGGAAGGTCCAACCCATAGTGGGGACATCCCACCCACTGCAGAGCTGAATTTTTGTGCTCTTCCATCAGTAGTACCTGCTCCCACTGTCTTCTAATCCAGCCCAAAGCAGTTTTTAGAAGGACACCTAGAGCAGAGCCAGCACTGCCTCTCCAGGCTGCTCTCCTTTCCAGGAAAAAATATCCCCCAATTCTGGCCTTTGAACAGGGCAAGAAGCGTAGGGATGAGGTGCCTTGATTTCCCCCAGCCACACACGCTATGTATTGCCTGGATACATTTCAGTGCAATTTGTTTTATTTTGCCACTAATCTCACATTTATTCTGATGCTCCCTTGATAACCAGACACCTGACATAACTTTGGGGATATTCTTTTTGCCAGCACTCAGCTGAGTTAGGGGAATGATTTTTGCCTCAAGAAAGGAGACAGAAAAATGGCCAAAAACTCTCTTTATTCCTATATTTTTCTCCCTTTATTACCACTTTTTGTCCTTGGTGGAAAATTCCCACTCCTTTCTTACCATGACCTCAGCATTACTGATGGGAGACTCCAAATACATCCTTCACTGTTAGGTTTCAAGATTTTATTAAAGAATCCTGACAGACTTTATCTGTGTTAAAAGACACTGAAAATGCTATAGTATCAGGTCTTTTACAGATCAGGTCAGCATAACTAGTTAAGACACTAATAAAGCTATTCCAATTATCAGTTACATTTTAATAATCTCAGAGGTTTACTGTGTTTGCTATTGACTTGAGTTATAAACTCAGCTCCAAAAAATAGTTTTTTCTAAATATTGTGTTAGAGTGATGGAAACTACAAAAATATTTAGTAGAGCTAAAAATATTTATAAATCTACATGTTGCCTTTTTTTTGTCTTTTGTAATAGGTTTACACTACAGTTGCAGCCAAAATTTTTTTCTTTCATTTATCTCAATGTCACAGACAATCACGTGGTCTCAGAAAAGTCTCAGAAAAATCCATCAGGATTAAGATACTATCCAGAATTCCTCATTGTTCAGGAACAATCACATTTCTTTAAGAACATGATCAGGTTCTATCTAGTTCTATTGCTCGATGTTACAGTTGTTACTCTGACTTGCATTTGGTTGGATTTAATTCTGTAACTTTCAGTAAAAAGTAAAAAGACCTTCAATTAGATTACCATTGAAATTCACACATCAGAGCCTATTTGCCTGCAAATTTACTACCTTTATTATTAGTTTATTACATTTATTATTAGTCTACTACAGTTATTATTAGTTTCTGACTCAGGAGCAGAGCTGCCTTCCATGGAGACAGCTGATGCTGCACAGGGAGCTGAAACGCTCAGGAAGAACCTCCCAGCCTGCAGCAGTGCTCAGCCCTCCATTTAAGACTGAGCAGAATAACAAAACCCTCCCTTGGACACAATGCCAATTGCTCCTCAATTCCCCCAGCACCGTAATCATGTTT
Source organism: Sialia sialis (assembly GCA_009812075.1). Lineage (NCBI taxonomy): Eukaryota > Metazoa > Chordata > Aves > Passeriformes > Turdidae > Sialia > Sialia sialis. The sequence goes on from VRYO01002775.1 coordinate 1,670,194, forward strand.
GCTTTTTCCATCCAGCATGGCTTTACACAACCTTGAGGTCCCAAGAGCTCCCTCCACAGTGTTTTACTGGAGAAACTAGGCATGGTTTTCTTGCAAACAGAGACCCCAAGGATCCTGCTATCAGTGGAGCTGAATTTGTTCAAGGATTGATTAGCACAGAAATAATTCATGGGGATACAGGGGAAATCCTCCAGTGCTAATTTTACAAACAATGAGGTCGATGATTCCGATAAATCAACTTCATTCATGCTGCCTATAAATAAGTAATGTCCCAGACTGGGAAGAAGCTGGCTCATGATGTAGTGTTGTGCTTGTTCTGAAAGCTTTGGGAGTTTCCATTCTCTTTCATCCATTTCTGGACCAAATTCTTTTTGTTTCATTTTCCTAATCAACCTCCATTGCTTTTGTGTTCCATGTCTGTATGCTGGCCGGCGCTGAAGTCTGACTTCTCAATGTGTTTTGAAAGATTTAGAACATTTCATTTGAGCTGCTTGATTAGAAATGATAGGTGGACTGGTACAGCTCCTCTGTTTGCTGTCTCTGAGTGGCAAACAAAAAGCTGTGGAGAGCTGGACAGTTTTTTCTCTCAGGTTCCAAAAAGACCACAATGCACAAGATGGGAATCCTCCTCTAGGATAACACTGTCCACATGAATCTATTGCTGTTGCAGAGTGGGACAATAGAACTGTCATTTGGTGCCAGCCCCCTTCCCCAGTGAGGCTGCAGCACGAGTCAGGATTTTCCCATTAATTCCACTGGGATCTTCAAACCTGTATGGGTAGGGAAGGTGCTGTGTAAGAGCCCAGGATGAAGAGCAGTCCCTAGAGGCAGTGGAGAGATGTCTGGAAGAGAACATTGAGAAGTGTTAAGTTATCATTTCTCTGACCTGAAATATTCCGTTGAAAAAGCTTGTCACTGCATGGACAACCCCAAACTTCCCAAAGCCTTTAATGCTGACTTCCAAAAATCCTTCAATGTTGACTTCCATGCTCTGGGGGCATTGCAGGAACGTGGATCTTCCCCTCCCCTTTTGTGAGATGCTTCAGTGGGTGTTTGAGTTACAATCTCCAGATTTTCCACTCAGCCACAGAGCTAAAAAAGAATGTAGCAAAAAAGCTCACAGATGCAAAAGTCAAGAATGACTGGACTTTAGCCTTAAGAAATGAATAAAGCTCTTCAAGATTCACTAAATAATGAGGATAATCAACCAATGAGAGCTTTAGATGAGCCATTGGGGGATGACAGGTAGGAATAGGAAAGTCACGTTACCTCTGGCTAGATCATTAATGAAACCATTGCTAGACCACACTGTCTGGTCACAGCAACTGCTCGACAGAAAATTTGGAAAACAGCTGCAAGAATGATTCAAGAAAAAGAAAATATGCCTTGTAGGAAGGCACTAGATAGGCTATTTAGAGCAGAATAAATGATGCTATGAGTCCTATCTGGCTTTAGAATCACTAAATGTCTGTGGCCTTAAGACAAAGCAGAGAATTCCTCACCACCTCATTAGACCAAGAGCTACATGGAGTGAAATCAGCTGAATCGCAGCCCTGGAGGCCTCTCTGTGCTCCCACCACAGAGAGCAGACTGGAAATGTTTTTCAGATATTGTAAATATCAGATGGGCAGAAGTATTTGCTCAGCAGAACACAGATCTCGTCCATTGATGAGGTGACAGGAAATGGTGAGGTTTACTCTGAGCTCTTCTTTTGGAAAACACTGGCTCTCAGAGGTCTGTGTGTGACTGGTGGTAGATGATTACAAGGGCAATTAAAACCATTTAGAAAAATTTACATATAAAGCAGGGTATTTAGGCCAATTACAAGGTAAAATAGCATGCTTTTGATTTTTTTTTTCAGAAGAATGTAGCTAAGCTGCAGGGTAAGTTTGGGTTAGAACATTGATTTGGCAGCAATCAAATCTTGTTTGTCATGAAGGAGGGAGTGGGAAAACATTCCTTGAGCATCAAGTCACTGGAATTCCTGGAGATGCTTGGAAGGGAAGAAAGGCCCAGGCTTGAGGCACAGCCCCTGGGTGAGCCAAGGGTCTTGTAACACCAGCTCCTACCTGCCCTGGGTGTGTTGGCCATGAAATATTGCAGGATTGCCTCCCAGCCAAAGCAGGAGGGAGTAGAGAAATTTCAGCCTATAAGGCGCACCGGATAATAAGGCGCACTTCCAGGTTGGCGGCATTTTTCCGTACTTTGTCCATATATAAGGTGCACCCACCTTTTTTTGCAGCGAGGATCCGCTGCCGGCTCTCCCCGTGCAGCTTTTCCCACGGCTGCCAGCTCTCCCCGTGGCTCTCACGGCTTGCACTTCCAGGTTGGCAAATTTCCAAAATGTGTCCATATATAAGGCGCACCGGCCTATAAGACTCACTTCCAGGTTTCGATCGAAATTTTAGTCAAAAGGGTGCACCTTATACACGTGAAATTACTGTACTCCAAGGGCACCACTGCAAGAGAGCCTTCTGACTAACATGACAACCACAGAGCTCAGATGAGCAAAAAGTAAAAGCACTAACTTTTCCTGATACATAATTTTATATAGGATTTTTTAACAAGCTAACACGTAAATTCAAACTACTTTCTTTTACTCTATGAAAATTCTAATTTCTTATCATGCTAGGATACATATAAACTATGTATATGATTTATCTTATTTTATTTGAAAAATGTAAGCAATATTTTCACTGAAGTTTTACTTTCTTTAAGTAGTGTTTAAGAAGGAGCTTTTGTAGCCTCTACTGAAAACATTAGTGATTTGATAACCTTTACTAGAACTTGTTCTTCTATTCAGTATCTGGACCTTTTACTTACTAAAAACACTGCAGTTCTTACTGAAAATTATTTACTGACTTACAGACTGACTTACTTACTTATTTATCCTAAAACTTAAACTTACATCTAAACTTATTCAAACTTATACTTATTCTTCTACTTAAACTTTCATTTTATGTGTGGGTGGTTTAACATATTTCAGTCTATCTAAGGGATTCAATTCAATTCTTGTACCCTGGCTTCTGCCTGACCCTTGTCTCACTGACTCCAACATGCTGATTGTCATGGAATGGCCTGGATGTCTGTCCTTAAGCTCTTTCTTACTCTTTTTTTTTTTTACTGCCTTCCTTTGGAGGCTGCTGGACTGCAGCATCCCCATGGCTTTAATTTGCAGTTTCCAGAGTATTCCAAGCTCCAGCTGCAGCAGTGCAACATCTTCTGAAGAGTGGTCCACAGCAATAGAAATTAAGTTTCCCAGACAGTGACACAAACAAATTCAAAGCTGTGTGTGACACCTAATCCTGTTTTATTTTCTCCACCCCGATTAGCCAAAGAAATATATTCTGAAGAAAAATATTTCCCAAAACAGGATTCAGAAACTCACATGAGGCACTAAGAAGGTGCTACCAAAATGCACTGCTCGTGTTCACTTTGTTTTCTGATGGAATATTCAAAGCTCCTATTCCTTAAAGCATGGGATATGTAGTTCCAATTCAGCTACTTAGATACTTGACCATTATAGGAACAAAAGGGAATTAGAGATCTAAATATCTTTGCTCTAAATGCCTTCAAGGTGTTTTTGAGTTTCAGTCCATATTTGGGACAGGGATCTTCAAATTCCAGCCAAAGAGACTGTTATTTAGGATCTGTGGGGTACAAAAAGAAGACAATTTACACAATTTACCAGATTTTTGAAATCGCTCTTCTTCAAACAGACTCTTACCAGAACACTCCTGTCCTGTCTGGGGTAAGCTCCAGAGAGCAGAAGATGTCTGTAGAGTGGAGGGGAATTCCCAGTTCATTACCAGAGATTTCACAAAACTGCATATCAGAAGGAAGGAAAACTGTTTCCCAGTGAGCAAACATACAGTCAGTATCCCCAGGGACATGCTGGAGAGCAGACCACATTCAATGTACCAGTAACTTCACATGACAGAAATTACCCTGCAAAGTGCCTTGCTGACCAAGATCTGTCCTTTTACCCATATTCTGATTTTATCTTTTTTCTCAGTTGAAAAAGAAATAGACTTGGGCATTTCTAGTGCCAGCAGTTCAACCAGAACTGCAGTTGTTCTTATACGGGTGGCCATCCCTGGGAGTGTTCAAGGTTGGGCTGGATGAGAAATTGAGCAGCCTGGTGTAGTGTGAGATATCCCTGCCCATGGCAGGGGACTTAGAACAAGACTGTCTTTAAGATCCCTTCCATCCCAGAATTTTATCACTTCATGATTAGTGTTAAATAACCAGGTACACATAATCATAGTGAACAGTGAAATGCACAGATTATAGTAATTTCACAACTATAAAGTGCACCAGACTGTAAGGCGCACTTTTTTTTTGGCAGCAAGGATCCACGCACAACAAAGTAACGAATTAATAACACAATCCCACGATCGCAGGGTTTACTGGCAGATGCTCAATTTGCAAACATTTTTCACGGATCGGCGTAGCCTTTAAATGCAGCCCCAGGCACCCACCCCGGCTGCCACAGCTCGGCTCACTCTTCCGGGCTGGCAAATTTCCAAACTTTTTCCATATATAAGGCACACTGGATTATAAGGCACACTTCCGGGTTTCAATCAAAACTTTTGTCAAAGGGGTGCGCCTTATAGTCGTGAAATTACTGTAATACTCACAGCTTGCTGGCTAGGGCAGAAGATGGCCCTTGTGAAAGTTTGAGGCTGGAAGCAGACTAATTTGCCCAAAACCATGAGAAAATCTTTCCACCCAGGCAGGTGCCGCCACCCCTGCTTGCTCACAGGCTCCTGGCTTCTTTCTCTGAAGCAGCTGGACCTTAATTTGTTGGCAGGAAGGCACTAGAACAAATGGATGACTTTTCCCATCTGATGTCACATTAGACGCTGCCTGTTGTTGTGTGTATTCTGCCTGGTTGTTTCACAGTCTTTGGGTTCTGCAAGCACTTCTTCACTGGCACGGAAAGGTTCCCCCTGATGTGCAAATCCACTCTCCCATGCCATAGCTTAGCGTGGCTGAGATATTACATCCTAACTTGGTGTCATACCACAGATTTATGTGCTGCTCTGCTCCATTAATCAAACTTAAGATGTTCTGAGAGTTCAGCAGACAATTTATGTCCCATTTCTCTCAGAGCAGGCTGTGAGCATTGCTGCTGTCTGGCTGAAGGGCTCTTCCATAGGTGCAGTTCAGTCCCAAAAAGTTACCAAAGCACAATGGGAGAAGAGTTTGGCAAAGACTGGCCACTGGCAGGTGAACCTGGGGCAATCTGAGTATCAATGAAAATTGTCACATTGTCCCCAGAAACACAAACTAAGCACAGATTTAAAAACAGAGCTCTCAGCTCAGACCAGTTCATGGCCCACACACTAGATCTCACAAAATATCCATCTAAACCTGGCCAAGCCCTGCGTTGAGGTTCCTTGGCAGAACCCCAGACACACAGACCTGCCACAAAGCCTTGGAAGTGATCCAAAATAGTTATTCAAACTCTAGTAAGCAATACCCAGCTAATTTACGACCTAGCAAACATTTTTAAAGCAGTGTTTTACACAGTTTTTTACTTTGTTAAAACCACCTAGTGAAGCAAGGGGAACATCTGGCCTGCTGCATCATCTGGTACAACCCAGACTGGAGAGAAATGAGGGCCAGGATTGCGCAAATATTCATCCTCATTTTACTGCAGTCCCTACTGCACTCAGTGTTAGAGGCCAGGTTGTTTCAGTGCTTAATCAATACATCAAAACGGTCAGTAAATGACAAGGAGAGTTCATATTTGTCTTGTTACTCCAAGACTGCTCATAAAGTCGAGTTCACAATCCCGTAAAGGAGGCTGCATTACCCCAGTAGCTGGGAAGGAATTCTACATTGGCTTCCCATAGGCCTCTCCACTGAGAGAACAGGAAAAGATAATAACTGGGTAAGTAAGAGTAAACTGGAATAAAGCCAAAAGTAAGGCTTACAAATCCAGCAGGGCAATCTCAGCTCATAAACATGACCCACCAAGTAGATACTCTGAAAAGACTTCTGCCTGACAGAGGCAGACTGATAAACTCATGGTGTAAAAACACCATAAAGTTTTCACAGGAAAAAGCCATTTATTTTCACATCTGTTTTGCCTGCTTGAAAGTGTGGTGGAAATTTTAACACCAATACATTAATCTGGACATCACTGCTTCAAGAGCCAGGGATCATTTGCCAGTGTGAGCCATTTGGTCCCCACTGCATTCAGAGCCAGAAATCCAAAGACAATACTCAAGGTTTAGCCAATAAGGCAGTTTTGCTGGGGTGGTAGCTGAAAATTCAGAGGTGATATGGGCAGGAAGAATATCCTCTGATGATGAGACAGGTTAGAACAATCAACAAAAAAAGAAAATATAAAGTTTGATGGGCCAAAAAAAAAAAAAAAAAAGAAGCGGAGGAAGGGGGAAAAAGGGCGGGGGGGGAAGTAAGAAAAAGAGAAAGAAAGAGAAAAAGAAAGAAAGAAAAAGGAAGAGAGAAAAAGAATGAGAGAAAAAGGAAGAGAGAAAAACTAAAGATATAGGACTGGTGCCATGCAGAAATTCACAACAGGACCCATAAGGGGCAAGATGCTAGAAGGAGAATTAAAATGTGATATGCAAGCTGGGTAGGTGCAGGATGTATTTTTCCAAGAGTCCTTGCAATTCTTATCCCTTGTGTGGGGGAAGAGTAATGGTAGGACACCACCAATCTCTTTATTTCCCCTCAGCATTTCCCAGAGGTGACCAAGAGCCAAACTGAGCAGCACAAACCATCAATCACTGCTCAGTGTGTGGCTGCACAGACCTGCTGCAAAACATCCACAGTGACTTCATGGACCACAAAGCACAGATAAGAGTCCAGGAGTTATATCCTTCTGGCAAAGCGTGGCACGCTCGAGGCAGACTGCTCCTCTGTCCAAACAGCTTATCTCCAAACCATATCAATTACTGGGACACAGCAGCAATTTGTAGCTGCACCAGGGCTTTTTGTCAGTGCAGCTCTCAGATGCCACCAAGATGGCCAGCAAAGCTTTACAGCAGAATAAATTTACAGTAATTTCACGATTATAAGCTGCACCTTTTTCATTGAAGAATCCAGCCTACTCCAGTAGTGCAGCTTATATTCAGGTGCAGCTTATCTATGGACAAATCCCAGCAAAATGCCAACCCAGAAGTGAGAGCCGGCCAGGCCTGGGGCTGCCTTTAAAGGCCTCACTGGTCTATGAAAACTGTTGCAACTTGAGCACCTGACAGCAAACCCCATGCTGGCGCAATTCTGTTACTAATTTGTTACTTTGTTACACATGGATCCTCCCTTCTAAAAAATAAAAAAGAGAAAAAAAGGTGCGGCTTATGTTCAGGTGCGGCTTATATATGGACAAATCCCATTGTCTACCTGGCTACCGGGACCTGGGGTTTATAATCAGGTCCGGCTTATAATTGTGAAATTACTGTAAGTTTTTTTAGCACTGATCTTTGCAAGCAGGAGCCAACCCAGTTTTCCTGTGCTCAGGGTGAGGCGGCAGGAGAGGCAGAGATGGATAACCCTGTCAGCACTGATGTGTGGCACATGTCTCTTCATATTCCTCAGAAACAGCAGCTGGCCTGCACCTCCATGTACCTCACAGCTGTCCTAAGAGCATCCTGCTTTGGAGGAGCTCTGCAGGCTCCATGCAAATTCCACCAAGGACTGACAGTGCAACTGCTGTCCTAGAAACCACCTAGACACCACCTCAGCCAGCTGTGCATTGCAGCTGGAAAACTGCCTTCAGCTGACGGGCACATCTTCCCACAGCTGGGCCTTGAGCAGAGTAAAATCTGCAGAGCAGGTCTGGCTCCTGCATTTCTTGGCACAAGAGAGGATTGGAGGCTTGCCAAGGTTGGAACTGGGGGAAAAAAGCACATTTCCCATTGCTTTTGGTGAGCTGTGCTGACCACCTGTAACCCCAGTGCTTCTGAGAAGGCAGCTAAGAAAAGTAGGAGTGTTGCCAGTAACTCACACAGTTCATAACCCTGCTGGGACATTCTGGGATTCCCAACACCACAACAAGTTGAAAACCACGGCGCCAGCGAGGATGATTTTAAATTATTTTATTCAGGTCAGGTTGAAGGAAGAGGATGGGGTATCTGAGCTGTCTCCTATCTGTGTTGGTGCCCATCTCCCCACTCTTGTACTTCCTCCCCAAGTTCTTCCAGCCTTGGCCATCCATGCCCAATGTCCATGAGTTCGCCTGGGAGCTGTGCAGTGCAGAGCTTTCTCTGAGATGAGGAGAGGGAGCTCCCTCCCCTTCCCCACCTCCTGTTCCAGTTCACATCCCAAGGCAGCCCCAGCAGAGGGTGAGTGCAGCCCATCCTGCTCTCATCAGCAGGTCTGGTCCTCACTGAGCCTTTGTACCTCCAGGATGTCAGGTTTGCTCTGTTTATGTGCTGACAGCACTACTGTGTCTCTTTGCAAGCAAATAAAGCTGCTGAATAGTCAGCCTGTCCACTCACACTGGCAGAGAATTTTAGTCCAAGAGATTTCAAACAGGACATTGTTCCCCAGTGCACGAGCTATTAAACTCCATAAATTTGTGGCTGCTTTTCTACTACAAATTTTATCACCAAAAAAGAAAAATGAAAAAAACCCCAACAAGATACTGCATGATGCTTTCAAGTCCCTTTTTTTTTTTTTGGTCTAAAATAACTATTACTCATCCCCAGCTCTCATTAACTGCAATTTGTGATCACCTGATGGGCGCCAGTCTGAGCCTCTTCCCCCATTCCTGACAAAGCTTTATGCTCATTTCTGTGTTCAGCCACTTGTCCTTATGTTTAAAAGAATTAATAGTCCATATGCTGCAACAATATCATTATTTTAGGCAACCTTCCTGAAAAATGTTTGAAGGCTTCCTGTTGACTAATGGGTGGAACTGGATTGCCCTCCTTTCTTTGCAGCAGAGTAGTAATGATTTAAGCAGATTAACTGGTTAACTAAATGTCATTAAACCAGATCATGTCCTTTACACAAAATAACACTGGTTACAGGAATCAGCTAATAATGGGGTTCATCTAAGGAAATGAGAAAACATTTTTATCAATGTCAAAGTTTGTCAGCGGGCTCAAAATGAAGTTCAATGTGATTTCTGCTAAAGGAGGAAATATGCTGGATGTGATCAACCAACTAAGCCACACTTTCCTTCATTTGCAACAGAAGGTGGTCAACCTCCCTGAAAATATTCAAGCTCCCTTTCCTTCCTGTCCTTCAAATCAAGCACCACACAGCCTCAGGTTCTAAATTCTGCCACTTCACCTGTGAGAGCACAGGGCAGGACAGCTCCAGTGAGATCCACCGAACTCCAGCCACTGCTGAATGCTTCATCATCACACAGCCTGGAAGAAATAAAATTTAAAAAAATAAATAAAATTATAAAAAACCCTCCCAGTGATCCATGACCAACCCACCCCAATGCCCATGGTGGGGAGGCAGGAATCCTGTGCTTTCAAGTCCAGGATGTTCAGTTGGTGGACGCAGGGACAGGCAAATGTCCCCGTCTCTGGGACCCTGGTGGCAGCAGTGTGTGCAGCTCAGCACCCTGGAGTCCGTACAGAATTAAGATCTTGGCATAAAGGGTTTGTTTCTGCTGTTTGGGTTGAATAGATGTGCTTGGTTCAATGTAGTTCATATGCTAATTGTCATTTTGGGATTAAAACACATCAAAATGAGGCCACTGGCTTGTGCATAAACGACATTTCTTGTTTCTCTCTTCCAGTAACCGTGACTGTGGGAGGACAACAACACTTGCTGGGGCTTTATGACACTGCTGGGCAGGTAAAGGACTGCAAAATTTTTATCATTTTCCTCTCCCATGGTTTGTTTGTTACTATCACACACTGGGGTTTTTTGTTTGTGGAGTTTGTGGAGTTTGTTGGGGGATGTTTCACAAATAATAACAATCAGTTTTGAGTTGTAATGGTTGAACTGCTTTCTCCCTTTTGTTTTCATTCTGCTTCAGCAGTAAAATACACACAAATACACTCACCCCTTAGACTGTGTTTTGTCTAATCAAAAAAACAAAGCCTGATGGGGCTGTGCAATCTCCTTATATCCACCTCCTACTACAAATATGATGTTTTGTGTAGTCAGTGTTTTCTTACCTTTCCACATGGTGGCATTGAAGATTCAGAGAATAATTCCCATTTCCAAGATCAGAAAACTGGTATAATTCAGCACCAGTCTATCAGTCACCAGCTGTCGACTTTTTAAGTGGCAACCTAGCCAGATTTGCATCCATCTCAACATTCTTGTCCCAGCTGTCCATTACCAGAGAGTTATCCCATGTTCACTTACATTCAGAATGCTTTTGCTGTTTCCACTGTCCACACCCTGATATGGTGAGATTGCACTCAAAGCTTGCAGAATAATTTTACCCTTGGAGAGGAGGAGAAATTATTCCTCACTGCTTTGCTCTGCCAGCAGAAGGGCAGAAGAAAGTACAGGAGCAGCACATTTTTTGTGGGGAGATTTCCCTCTCCTGACTCCAAATTCCAGTGAGTGACAAAATAAAGAAAGGGACATAGTCTGCACAGAAACCTTGAAAAAAATCATCTGCTGAGAGTGGAGGGAGCAGGATCCAGGTTCCTCACAGGCTGGGAATGTTGTAACCCACATCCACCAGCTCCTCCAGTCAGAGCTGACACTGAAGCCAGCAGGAGAGAAAGCAGATTTGGGAACTTGCTTCTCTCTCTCTGGGCTCCAGCAGCCCTGGATGCAGAGCTTTGCTTTCATCAGGAGCTCTTCTTGGCTGCATCGCTTTTGGCCATGACTGACTGCTATGAAAGGTACAAAGAGTACAGAAGGAGACCCTCCTGTCTGCAAAAGGCTACTTCTTGCAGAATATACTTTGCAGCACTATGCAGAGAGATCAAAAAACCCACACCAGAACAGACTGTCACTTCCAGAAAAACCTGCACTCAGCAGAACTGAGGCTTTGATGCTTGGGGTTTCACTTAATTTAATTTTATTCCTATCATGTTTCTGTAGGCAGCAGCAGTTGTAGCTGGTTTGGTGGTCCTTACAGACCACACATCTTTCCTTTTCTCATGGTGCAAACAGATGATCCAAAAGCCAACCCCAAAATATGACCCAAGTCCTTGCTCCATGTTCAAAGCCTGTTCAATCTTTTTTTCTGTGTTCACAAACTCAGAGCTCAAAGCCTTTGTCAGGATCCATCAGCCCTGCAAGCCTTTACAAGCCAGACTGGAGTTATATTCAGTTCCCTGGCAGTTTTCACCCCGTGCCTTAATATTCCTACATGTTTTGTAGGGCTGACAGTTCCACCTGCCACCCATTTCCACAGCAACACCTCCTCTCATTTGTCCTCCTGAGCCAGAAGGAACACTCAGCTGTCTCTTTGACAAGCCTCACCCTTCCATCCATTCCTCCACATCATTTTGCCATCTCCTGCTTCAAACCAGACAGTTCACCACCTGCCTCCAAACCCTTTCTGTAGCTCACCAAGCTCATGTCCCTTCCAGATCCTGGCCCGGAGGCTGTGGCCATCCAGCCAGAGCTCAGAGCAGCCCTCGATGACCAGATTGTGCCCGTGGAGGCTGGAGGGATGATGCTTCCCACATGCTCCAGTTATAACAACAGATATCTGGGTTGTTTCCTCCCTCCTTCTCCTTGTGCTGTGTGGCTTTCCAAAGGCATGGGTGTGAAGTCATCGCCAGAAATAGCCCTTGACACTGCGATGCTATAAAACATATGCTAATGAAATAACAATTGGAAAATGTACTCCTGCTGCAGGACCCTCTGTCAGTGCAAAGGGAGAGCTGGCAGAGACCCCAGACTTGAGGAATCTGGCTTTCTGTATCCCTGGCACAAACAGTCCTAGGAGGAAAAACTCTGGTCTTTTTGCCAGGTGGGACTCAGGTGCAAAATGCTTTAGCAGAATGTACAAGAGATCAGCACAGCAACAACATTTAAAAAAAATTACAAACACAACAAACAACAAAAAAGCTAGTTTTGCTGCATTTTTGGGGCCCAAGCATTGCTGAGCTGATGGCCAAGATGGAGGGGAGGGAGCAGCACCAGCTGATCTTGGCAAATAACACAGCAGGGCCAGGCCTGGCACTGACATTTCCAGGCCAAACCAGTGGCCAGGAAACCTTAACTGGGAAGCCTTGAGCTCTCTAAATAGCAGACAGCACAATGCAAGCACAAGCTGGGAAAATAAATCATTAGAGCCAAATTATTGATCAGCCACAGCCCAGGTCCACAAGGACTCAATGTCCCTTTCCAAAAATGACTGTCACTCACTGCAGCTCCTCTGGATTTGCCCCATACCCATGCAAATGTCCAGTCCTTTTTTCTATTATTTATTTGCTTGACTTCAACCCTCTCTGAATGAGAAGAGACCCTGTAGGTCTGTCTTTTCTAAAGGTCCATTGCAAGGTTTTATAGCCTTCTCCCAGAGAGCAGGTACAGAGAAGAGGTCCTTGTCTGATGTGGTCTGGGAGATGCTGTACATGTACATGATCAACTCTTATCCATGATATTTGTGTTTTAACTAGTCTGTGAAAAATCCCATGTGTCCTGGTGGGAGCTGAGACCTCTGCTGTGAAATGCATGGCTGTCCCTGCTTACAACTTATATAATGCTCTGTGCTAATAGCTCGAATCAGGAATGCTCTTCCTGAAAAAGGATTTTCTAGGGATTCAGAAGGAACAAGGAAAATAAAATTAAATGCACGCTCCTGTAGCTGTCACAGCCAGGCAGAGCACTCATGGCTTTAATCTGTAGTTTCAATGGTACAGCGAGTCCCAGCCCCTCTAAATATGCATGTCTGGAATATCGGAGCTGGCTATATTTAGCCAATTTCTGCCCCAAACTCCTCGATGAGGATTCCTTGAGGCTTGCTGCCACCACGTGGCTGCTTCAGGAGCCTGGACCAAAAACACAGAAAGGATCTTTGCCAAGCAGCCGGTACCAGCCCGTGGTGGCTGTGCCACAGTCAATCTCAGGTTTGCTGTTCTGGGTCAAATAATGTCCCATAATCAGGCCAGACCTTCCTAACACACAGCATCCACATAAAATTGTCTCTACGATGCAATTTCTCCTCTGATCCCATCACCTTGGCATCCACTTTGTCTCTATTAACCTCTGCCGGGAGCTGACTGACATCTCCAGAGCCTTGGATAAATCTGCTGTCACTGACTTTGCTCCTTCATGAGCTGCATCACTGCTGCACCCACAAACACCCCTAAGGGGTTTTTCCTGCTATTCCTTTAATATAGAGAATCCACTTTCTTGGGAGGTGATATATCCAAATATTTCCTCTTGTAAATACTTCTTCAGATCCACTCTTTCTATGCCACTGGAAAGACGTAATTATGTCAGTTTAAAAATACTCTAGTTTTACCCCAAATACTGTGGCTGTGAGGGCTGGAGGTGGTAAATGAGAGTTTACTCTTCCTGTCAAAGTGGGCTTGGAAAAAATAACATCCAGTTAGACAAAACAAAACATTTTGTTTGTGTTTTAGGATGTCTTTTTAAAGCTAAATTTGGGCTCCTGCTTCCTTTTAGAATAAATAATTAAAGTTTTGGAGATTTTTTTAGAAAGACTTGGTGCAAACAGTTTTTGAGTAATTCATTAATATATTTTGGAAACTGGTGTTGACACAGATATAGTCTGGGTCAATTTACTAGTGTATAGTCAGGGAAAAAGAGACTTCAGAAAGGTGATTTACCAGTCTCAATTCACAATTAAGTCCTCTCATTTATTGACCTAATCAAAGCAAGGCAGAAGTAAGGCTGCACTAAAACATCACCTGTTGTGACACATGCTGGCACAGTCCTGCATCACTTTCTCCTGCAGGACAGGCAGCAGCCTGCATTGCTCCTGCCCCTAATGTGGGTTTTCCCTGCCTAAAATAAATGTTCTCAAGTCTGAAAAACAGCACCCAGGTGTCCTTTTCTCCCCTTTTATTAGCCTTATTTCCTTTTATTAGCTAGTTGTATCCACAGAGCAAATCCACACCAGCTGAATTTTCACACAGTTATAACCGAAGGTGACTAGACTGCAGAGATCTGAGACTTGTCCAAAATGCAAAAACTATAAACTGCAGATCTACATCACAGTTAGGCTTGACAGCAGCATGCATTATTGTTCCCCACACTCCAACTTTGTGTTCCTTTCCTTTTTTTGAGTTCTGGACCCCCTAAAAAAAAAACCTTGGAACAGATGTACCCCCTCTAAAAAGCATCTGTTTCACTGCACTGAAGTTTTCGAACAGGTTTCATTGAACAGTACCAACCAGACACAGCTACAAATGCTCCCACTGTCAGAAAGAGCCAGGCTATCCCTTTCAAATGGCTTGCAAAACCTCTGCTTGCTCTCAGTTTCTCAAGTCTGAAAACAGGCCTAAATTCTTCCCTGAAACTCAGCTACCAAAGCCAGCTCATGACATATCACAGCTGTGACTTGAGGGTTTGAAAATTCACCCTCTTCACCACTAGCCCGTGGAGAAAACATCTCTCCTTCCACCACCCCTGGCCTGTGGAAACACTGAATCCCCCACAGTGAGTGCCCAGGCTGGGTTGGATCTGCTTTCGGCTTTCAGGATTTGTCTTCTGCTGACTGGCACAGTGCTGAGCACTATGCAGCACTGCTCAGCACCACTTTCTGCACCAACATCCCCACAAACAGCACAAACTACAGTAATTTCACAACTGTAAGGCACACGCTTTTGACTAAAATTTTGATCGGAACCCAGGAGTGCGCCTTATAATCTGGTGCACCTTATATATGGACAAGTTCGGAAATTTGCCAACCTGGAAGAGCGAGCTGCAGCAGCTGGTGCCGGGAGCGGGAGTGCCAGGGCCTGGGGCATGAGGAGGGCGCCTGGGGCTACATTTAAAAGCTACGTCGATCTGTGAAAAATGTTTGCAAATTGAGCACCTGCCAGTAAACCCTGCACGTGCGATTCTGTTACTAATTCGTTGTTACTTTGTTGCGCGCAGATCCTTGCTGCCAAAAAAAAGTTCTCCTTATAGTCCGGTGCGCCTTATATATGGAGAAGGTTCAGAAATTTGCCAGCAACCCGGAAGTGAGCCTTATAATCTGGTGCACCTTATAGTTGTGAAATCACTGTAATTTATTCACACAGTCACAGGATGACTGAGGTGGAAGAGACCTTCAAAATTATCTAATTCTGCACATACATACTCCCCACCAGAGACAGGGACACCTTTCACTAGACCAGGCTGCTCACAGCCCCGTCCAATGTGGTTTGCAGAGATGGGGCATCTTTCAGCTGTTTTTGTGATAAACCAGCACCCTTGTCCTGTGAGGCGTGGTCCCCCCTCTCTCCAGCAGCCACCTGGAGCTTGGAAGTGTGGCTGAGCATGGACAGTGTTGATCACCTCATCAAACCCCACTTACAGTCATCCCCTCCTGTGACACTCTGGCTGCTCTCCCTTGGCAGGAGGACTACAACCAGCTGAGACCCCTGTCCTACCCCAACACTGATGTGTTCCTCATCTGCTTCTCCGTGGTGAATCCTGCCTCCTACCACAACGTGCAGGAGGAGTGGGTGCCCGAGCTGAAGGTCTGCATGCCCAACGTGCCTTATGTCCTCATAGGAACACAGGTAAAGCTTCTCCTGAGTACCTGGAAAGACTTCCTATTTAACCCATGGGAAATTCAGTCACATCTTCCCATTGGATGAAAACATAGAGACTGGGAATGGAAGCTAACATGCAGGTGTCCAGACTGGCAAAGCTCATCTCATCTTTTTATTCAAATGTGTATTACTGTGGCAACAAGTTATAAATATCTATAGGGAAAAAAGTTTTTGTACAGGTCTCTAATGAGAATGGGGGAAAACCCAAAGTTTGTGGCTAGAAGCTGATGCTAAACTTCAAACTAAGTTTTAAGAATGGGAGTAGTTATCCAAATGACATGGGAAGGAAGTAGCCTCCCTTCATGCTTTTACATCAACATTACAACTGGTGACTCACCATCCTGCCTGTGTTACAGTGCTTGTCAGACTGAATGATCAAACCCCTTTATTTTGGCCCTAAAGTCTATTAATCTGTCAATCAAATAAATAAATATGGATTTGTTACCAAGACAAAGAAGGTAGAGACTGTGAGGGTAGGGATGCAACCACTTGGAAAATGTCAGAGAACTAGACAGTAACCTAAGTCAAATTAGAGAAACAGATCAAATTCTGGTCAAAACCAAAATATTAATGCCACAGGAAAGGCAAACAATTCAAACACTGGCTTTGTTTTCTACACTGGAATAATCTAAAACATTTAAAAATGAAAGCATTGTCCTTTGGATCACACAGTCTGAAAATGGACAGGTTTGAAAAGCCAGAATACTTCACTTTGATGTTCTACATGGAAATTAAGGGTTTTGTTTCAAGCCAGACTGAGCTGTGTCTGTCACGGTGGCTTTGGGTGATGCTGTGCAGGGTTGCAGCAGCTTCCCCTACCAGTGGGTCTCCTTCCTGTGCCACACCCCCCTGAGCTGTGTCTCAACAACCTGCAAAGGAGAACTAATTCACGGTAACCTAAAAAATAAAAAAGGTAAGTAAATGTGCAATTCATTTCTGAAGTATCACCTGAGTTGAGGAGTGAAACAGATGCCCTGGTGTGGGTCTGTAAAGCCATGAATATCAAGAATTACAGCAGAGATTTTGTGTGTTTTCCACTAGATTGACCTCCGGGATGATCCCAAAACTTTGGCGCGGCTGCTTTACATGAAGGAGAAACCACTCACCTATGAGCACGGAGTGAAGCTGGCAAAGGAGGTAACAGCTTCTTCTGATGTCTCATGAAGCTGCCTGATCATAGCTTTCCACTGGATTTCTTTCATTCAAGGCTCTTCCAAAGCCCATTGGTCCCAGAACAGAGATTAAAGCCTCTGTTCAAACAGGCTGGACCCAGGCACACATTGACTTTGCATTTCTGCTGCAATATCAGCTCAAACATAGAATATCCTGAGTGGGAAGGGAGCCAAAAGGGTCAATGAGTCCAGCTCCTGGGCATGCACAAGGCAACCCCAAAAATCACACCATGTGTCAGAGAGAACTGTCCAAACACTTCTGATCCCTGGCAGGTGCTGTGACCAAGCTCTAAGAAAAGCACTGAGGAGCACCAGGCAGAAGGTGGTAGATGGGCATCAGGACAGATTTTCCTTTCTTTTTAATCTAAGTCAGGTGATTCTTGCTCAGGGTTCTGCCAGGAGATGCATTTGGCAAACCCCTCTCCGCAGTCAGGCCGCCTCCTGTTAAACTCCTCCCGATCCCTTACAAAAGCACAGACAACTGGATTCCCCCTTATCCATTGCACTTCAGGCAGCAGAGAAGGTGCTCCCAAAGTTTCTGTGGTATTGCACATTTGTCCTGGAAAGGCAGGGGGTTAGAAGCAGACCCCAAGCCCTGGGATGCAGGATTCTGGATCCTGGCTTTGTCCCTTTTTGTGCTGCAGGTGCTATTATTGTCCCTGACCCTCAAAATCAGAGCATCCATGAGCAGAACAAGCTGAAAAAGCCACAAGGTTGCTGAATAAGCTGAGGCTGCTTTCCCAGGGCTCTGTGGGTGTTTGTGTCATGCCAACATACCCAGGAGACTCCTATCTAAAAATGCTGCTTCCTATTCCCAAAATCAGCTGGAAGCCCTCCCCAGGTAGCAGCTCCCTGGGACTGGAGGAGGCAAAGCCCAGGAGTGACAGTTCAGGGGAGAAGAGCCAAGTGTGTGAAGGAGCTCAGCTACAGCCCAGCATTTCCTTGCAGGAGGCCAAGCTCCTGGTCCAGCACTCAGACATGGGTGCAGCCCCTCTCTCAGGAGGGAATTCTTGCAGCCATTCCCCCCATGTGGTGAGATACTCATGGTGATGCTGGTTCCTGCTCTCCTGCTCAGGATGACCACGTGAGCTTGTGCCTTCATCCCACAGACTGCCAGATACAAAACAGAGAAATGGTCTGACCCCTTTCTAAATGTGAAAAGATGCTGGAACAGCATCACTGCCTCTTCCAAGAATGGGAACTCACGCTCATTTTCCCTCTTCTCTTTCAGATTGGAGCCCAGTGCTATCTGGAGTGCTCAGCACTCACACAGAAAGGCCTTAAGACTGTCTTTGACGAGGCAATCATGACCATTTTCCACCCCAAGAAGAAGAAGAAGCGCTGTGCAAAGTGCCACAGATGCTGCACCCTTGTGTGACGTCCCCCGGGAAGCCGAGCCAGCTGAGTTCAGTGAAACCAAGCAGGTTAGAAAGGCAACGAAGGTCACACGCAACTGAAACGGGGAACATGACCAGAAAAGGGTCCTTCTCACCCAAATATAGGAGCTGTCTGTTCTGGGAAACCTCCAAGCTGTATCACCCTTGGCCAACTCCTGTCTCTGTGCTTTCCTAACCCTCCAGAGCTGTTTTGCAGCACGTTCCCACTGCTGCAGACTGCACCAACAGAAACCAGGATGCCTGCTTGGCTCCCCACCTTAGGAATAAGGTGAGGGTGGCTTGTGACAAAACAAAGAGCTGAAGATGGCAAAAGAAACAGGAGAAACTTCTTTTGTGGCCTTAAGCAAGAATAATTTAAAATTGGGAATTTGCAGTCCTTAGGAATTGAATCTGAATTGACTGAATGCTCATGGAGATCTGTAGAAATCTAATATGTAAGATACACACTATAGGTAGGATGTACTTCAGAATTGCTTTTCTTTTATAAGACTTGCTAGTTCAGGAGATATTTCAGTTTGTTCAAACCACACGGAAGCAAAGGTGGAGTGATTCCAGTTTGTTTTCACCTAATGGTGAAACTTCACAGCATCAGGATGTTGCTGCACCCAAGCTATCAAAATGGATCAACATTTACCTCCAGACTTAAGGAATGTTCTTAAAAAATGCAAATAACTGTATATTTACAGAGGAATGTTCAGGCTGAGCCACGTTTCTGTAAGCTGGGAAAGGAAGTATAGAGTTGTAATGTACTGAAACAAAGAAATTCTGCCACCAAAGAATATTGCCCTAGACATGAAATAGGAGCGTGAAACAATCCCTCTTCCAACTGAGAACAAGAACGAGACACATTGCCATGGCAACTGAGAATTTACCTTACAGATCAGCTGGATTTCTACATCTCACCCAACAGCCAAGAATAGAAAATAAATAAATATAACCAAAGGTCATACTGACTTTAAGTGCTTTGAGGTGATCCAATTGCCTTAAAATTATCCCTTTTTTATGAAGTATTTCTGTAAAAAACCTCATCAAAGTGGAGTTGTGAACTTGTTGGCTTACTGTAGCCCCCCTCCTCCCATTCATTTCTTCTCTCCCTGCTCCCATTTCCCATCCTCACAGAGATTGCTGTTCCAGCTGCAGCTGGCTGCTGTCCTCAGGAGTGGACATTTCCACGAGTGGCAGGTGATGGGCTGCAGCCAACAGCATGGAGGTGGGAAATGCAGCCCACAGGGGAAGGGAAGCTCCTGTGGTTACCCTTGCTGCTGGGGAATTTGTGCCTTTTCACTGAAGCCTCTCTGGGGATCTGTAGCTTTGCACAGCACAGCAACACAGACGCTCCCAGGGGAGCTCCAAGGGCCTCTTGTCACCTGCAGCTGCCCCTGGGTGCCCTGGCAGTGCCACAAGACTGTCTTGTCATGGATTTCCTTCCCCAAGCAGCAAACCACAGCAGCAGCATGCACAGATTTGAGGATGTAACTCCGTGCAAAAGCCAGCGTGTGCAGAAGTGCCAGGAGGGAGCAGGTGACAGCAGAGCATCCTCCAGTCCTGCGGGCACAGACCCTGCTCCCTCTGCCCCCCATCCCAGCAGACTGGAAGCCCTGTCCCCTTGGGAAGCACAGTGTCCTGCCTGAGAACTCACCTGGAACCAGGAAAACCAGGGAGCTCCAGAGAGAAGGGTGACTGCAGCAGCACAGGGACCAAGCTTGGTGCATCAGGACCAGGTTTATGGAGCTGGGCTCCTCCTTCAGCACAAATTCAGCTTCATACAATTCTGGAATGGTTTGGGTTGGAAGGAACCCCAAAGATCATCGAAATCATCATTTTCCAAGCCCCAGTTTACCATGGACAGCTACAGAAACCAGCTCTGACACCCCAAAACATTTCCAGGTAGAAATCAACAGTTCCCTCTAACAAAAGCCACCAGACTCAAGGCAAATGCTTTGTTGTTGGTTTTTTTTGCCCAGTGCCTTCCACTCACCATCATTTTCCCCTTACACACAAACATGGATGAAAACACATTTGTGCCATACCTGAGACAGACAAGTTCTCCTCATTGGTGGTGACTTTTTGTGCATGTTTTCTGTTTGGTTTTATTGTGTCCCAGGCATTTATTTCAGATGGCCTGGCTGCTAAAGCCCAGCTCAGTGGGTCCATGCCATGCCACAGAGTTTGTGTCCATCCCCAGGCAGAGCAGTGTGCACCTCAGCAGGACACTGCCTATCAGCTGAACTCTAATGTGTAAGAATATATTCAAGGAATATGAGGAGAACTAGGAATGAATTAAATAAATTAATATTTAGGCTTACAACATGGCTAGAAGTCCACTGAAACAACAACAACATTTTAAAAAAAGCTTTTAACAGATTTAAAGGAAATTATATCTGCACTGTGCTGCCTTCTACATCAGTGGAAGTTAATTAGGATGATTGTTTTAGCTCATGTAGGTTGCTGGAGAGTGATGTATGAATTAATGGTAGAAGAAGGAAAAGTCTGGTTTGGCTGAAGCACAATGCAAATGCTCAGGTTGGAGCTGCCTGTTTTTCTTAGGGCTTCAAAAATGTGGAAATGGAGAAATAGAAAATGCAGAGTGACAGCTGAGCTCATCCTAATGTAACAAGCACACTGGAAAAGTGAAATGGGGAACCCTGGCATGCATCAGGGAAAGCCACAAATAATCAAATTGGTTTTTTGCTTGCCACTGAGTACCAGGGGTGATTGTTATCCTAATGGAATGGCATAGGATCCACAGTAAAATCAAAAATCAAGTGGGAAGTTGTAGCATTAATGTAACTGCAGTGGTTTGAGGGAAATTAGCTACAAAACATATGGTGATGGAGAAGCTAAAATGCTGCTGTCCTAATGTGTGAAACTGCAGCATCCTGAACAAATCCTTGCATTAATGATGCAGATAGAAAAATGTTAAAATACATACAGAAAATGTTATGGCTAAGCAGGGGTTTCTTTGCACTTACAAAATGGAGCATGTAAAGCTTGGGAGGCAGTAAAATTACAAGTTTTTCAAACTGATTTTGACCAAAATCTGAATTCTGGGAGTTGCAAGAGAGGGAGAGTGATCACAATCCACTGAGAAATGGCCTCAGCACTCCATTTATTTTAATTTTTCTTCCAGCAAAAATAAATGTTTTTTGAAAAGCCATGTTTAATGCAGGTCCTATAAACATTATTCCTGCAAGGTTATGTATACACCTGCCCATGAAATGTGGCAATTTCTCAGGGATGTGCCCTGTTACACTATTTTTTTGGGGAGGCAGGGACAGCACAGGCCAAGAGGTTTTAGAAAGGGATTGTAGGCAGATGTAAGGAGAGTCATTGACTATCTGGCAAGTCATACCTAATGCCTTTTTAAAAAGCAACAGATGGTGTGTGAACAGGCAGTAAAGCTTATTTTCAGAAAAACCACAACACCAGACATAGAGCAAGTGCAGGCATAAGGCCACAGATATAAACCCGAAGTTATTTTCAAGCACCATTAGTAATAAGGAAAGAAAATCGATAGAGGACTGCCAGGTGAAGGGAGATGGGTTTACTCACTGTGAGATGAGCTAGAAATCAGATCCCAATTTCACCTTAAAAGGAACACTGCTAAGGAGAGCCATAAAGGTTAGAAACCCTCCCTGGAACTTATTTGACAGCGTCCCCTTAATGCAGCTGGGGTCAAAGCCTTTCCTGACTGACCTGCCTTGGCTAATAGTCTGCTGTCATTTCTAAAGCACTCACAACTTACAGGAAACTTGCTGGATCCTGTACAACCCATCTCCTTTGGCCTCTGCTGGAACCTTCCCATTTCAGCAAGACTTCTTAAACTGAAGCTGCAGTTTCAGAGTTCCCAAAGTATTTTCAAGCAAACCTCTGCAAGGAGGTATTAGAGGTATTTGAGAGAGATCTCAATTCACCAGAGAGTTGCTATCACATTAAAATCACCTACAGATGCCTCTGCCCTTCAGAGCCCTGTGAAAGCACCTGGACAGTGGAACTGGGATAGCCCTGACACTTTCAGCATGACTGGAAGGAGGTCCCAAAAAACTCAAAGCTTGTCCTGTGCACCCCCAGAGCTCTGAAAAGGAGGGGAGAAGGCAGAAACAAGGCTCTCTCCCCACTCAGGTGCATTCTTATTTGTTCAACTGGATATCCACCCTGTGTAGGTACATAATTCACCCCAAGTCCAGTATGATAATCAAAACAATAATTTCAACAGCTGACATTAATATTTCTCACCTTTTTTCCCTTTTGAAGCACTCAAAGCATTCAAAAGAGACACAGAATTAAACATAGCACTGCATCTTAACATGAAATAAAGTTAATCCAAATACTTTTATTAAAGAGACGGATTTTGGCTGTCCTCCTCACACTGAAGAGAATCTCAGTTCACAAGGAGCTGTCTCCAAGTTGTTCATGTCTCATTCCATCCCATGGGCACTGCTCAGGTCATGAGGGAGGCTGATTGGTGATCCTTCCTCGCAGTTTAATTACCAGAAAACCTCTTCCAGCTGCCCTAGTGTTCTTTTGATCACCTTCAAGAGTGGTGACTCAATCACTTCCCTGGGCAGCCTCTCTCTCCTCCTTTAATTCATATGTGGAAGATGCCCATCTGCCTTTATATCTTGCTTAGAGCCTGTGACATTTTCCTGCGCCTTTTTTCCCCAAGTGACACAGCAAATACCTCTTGGCTCACCAAACCTCATCTGGATTAAAAATAAACTGCAGTGGCATCAATTTGTCTCAGGCCAGGATTGTCTAACAGCACATTTGTCTTCTCCAACAAAGCAATCCATATGCTCACCCTGGCCCAGGGACCCTTTGTTAAACAAAGAGGTAGAATGTAAGAATCCGACTGCACATGTATTTTCTTTTTCCCTGAGGAGGACCTTTAATGTTGTTTTATCCCACATTAAAAAAGGAAAATCTGGAAATAACAGAACATCTTGTTGGTTAACAACTCTATGGGACTGGGGGAGCATCTGCTGTGACAGGAGGTGAGCATGGAGTGACCTACGTCAGAAAACTTCTAGCTCTTTGCAGAAATGAAGACAAATTTCCACCAGGAATGTTTATTTTCCTCTTTGTGAATAAAGACCATCTGAGAGCAGGAAAAAGCCTCCCACTGATTTCGGTAGTGCCTTGTGATCTCAGCTGTCTTCACCTATCAAAACAAAACAGGAATAGAAATACTTTTGCATCAAAAAGTCAGGACAAAATCACCAATTAGAAGTTGTGAATGTAATAGAATTGCTTCTGCTTTGGGGGAGAGCTGAAAAATCAGGGCCCAGAGCCACAATTAGTCAGTTTGATCCTAAACCTTAATTTTTTCCTTTTAAAAAATAAACCTTTTCATCTGAAGATGTTAATGGGATGCCCATAAGTAGAACAACAACAACAAAAAAAAAATCTTCAAATTCTTTTTTTTTTCTTGTTTCAGTTAAAGCTTTTAGAAACATGGGAACAAAAATCTATTCTGTTGTGCAGTTCCAGGAACGCCACCACAACAGCAAAAAGAGTCAGAAGCTCGTTGTAAGAGGAAAATTAGTTCAGAAACCCAGAGCAACAAGCAAAAAATCCTGTGAAAAATTTCTTTAACTTTGCAAAACTTTCAAGATTGTACAGACCATAATGTAGTGTTTGGTTCTTTCTGGCAGTAATAGTAGTGTGGGACTTTCAAAGATGCTCTTGTTGGCTTCATCTCAATTCTCACAAAGGCAATGGAAGAGTCTTTATATTTCCTCCTTTTCTGACATTTTATTTTGGTTGACCAAGCTTTGAGCACACATACACTGAGCCAGGTCCAAGAACCTTTTACACCTTCTGGCTGCTGGTTAAGGACTCCTGAAAGGAGTTGGGGCACCCAAAGACTTTGCTGATCTTACCCTTGGAGGCTGGATCTGAAGTGCCTCAGTTCAACCACTACTGAGCTGAAGATGGAAGTTACATTATATTAGCAGTGTAATATTCAAGACATATGGATATCTTTGCTTAAAGACTCATTGCTGTCACTTAATTTCATCTCATCCCATTCAGGACATCAGGTTTGATGAGGTTTTGGTGAAGATCAGTTTGAGATCTCACTGATACCAGATCTGGTGAAGTTTGACTTTGATTGGAGATTAATGAATTCAGAGTAAACAGTTGTCACCAGCCTATAGTTTCCAGATCTTCCAACACAACATTTGTCTGAATTGATAACATGTAGAAAAATTTGTCTGATGTCTGTCAAAGTAGTGTGTGGGTAAATGACACCCAGAGTGTGGCTATCATGTCATCTCTCAGTGCTCTTCCCCTAACCAGGCAGCTGCTCGAAGTGCATCACACACCTGGCAGGCACTGAACTGTCCTGCCAGCATGGAGCAAACGAGCCCAAACTCTCCCTAAGTTGGAAATATTCATTCACTTATAAGCAATAACAAAAGGTTATGTGAGAAGGGAAAGCCTTCGCTCATGAGCAGAAGTGGCCCAAGCCCAAGGGCCAGGTGGAAATGCTAGAGGAGGACATGCTATGCTAGAGGAGGACATGCTATGGTGGCCCCAAAAATTTGGGTTGAGGCTGGTGGATGGGCTGGGAGGTGACTCTGTGGGGTCACACCTGGGGCTCAGCAGCACCTCGAGACTGGAGGACTTCAAATAAAAGAGCAGAGAGGAGAGCTGAATCCAGTTTAATGTCATGATGTTGATGCACTTATACAAGAATTTCACTGCACAGAGATTCTCTGCTCCCTCGGGAACACAAAGACAAGGACATTTCATTCTTTTTTTTTTTTTTTTTTTTTTTTGTGCTTACTTAGTATTTAAAATTATTCCTTAAGAAATGCTTAAAACTAACAGTTCAACAAGTTATTCTGATTGAATTTGTGAAGCAGATGTAATGACCTCAACACAAATCAGGACCTAACTCATCACCAGTCAGGACAAAGGGTCACTTACTTGATGTGAGCAACTGAATTTTTCTCTCTTGAAAGTTGCTGTGTGCAATATTGCTGGAATATGGGGCTGGTGAAACCAAAGGATGGGCACTAAAACACTATGTCTGACTTTTCAGTGGCTTTTTTTCAAAGATTAACCAAATCTTCAGAACTCAAAGCAAAACAATTTCAAACCAAGGAAATTCAGTTTTCAAGCAAATTTCCTGCATAGTTTAAAAATCATGTAAACACTATTACTTTCCTATTTACAGCACATAATTCTGTACCCTTTTTTTTTATCATCTTTTAAACATGTAATTACTGTATATTGTAATGCACATTAATATCGTTTATTGTACATAGTTTATTTTAACAAAATAAATGTATTACGAAGTATTTTGACAGCATCCTTTTGGGGACGTGTGCTGCTGTTTTTATTTTCCCAGATGCTAATCACATGCACCTTGCAGGATGTCTCAGGTAGAAAAAACACCCTTTTTCAGGTAGGAAAAACACCTAAAAGCATATTGGCAAGGAAGATGATGAGCTGAGCTCCCTGTGGTCCTGCAGCAGGGGCAGGTGGGGTCAGGAGGGAAGTGAAAAGTTTACAGTGATTAAGAAGTTACATGAGGAAAGACAGCCCTGCTGGTCTGGAAACAAAAATATGACAGGCTCCAGTCTTCCAGGGATTCAGTGCAGAGATGTGGATCTTGTTTAAAAAAAAATTAATTACAATAAATAAATAAATAAAGTGCCTTTCTTACCCAGCTGTTCATTAAAATTTGTTTCAAGACCCGAAGCAATCTCATTAAGCAGCTGTCTGGTCTACAAGTTAAGCCTAGAAATCCTGCCATTCCTGAACAACATCCATGATCTTGATTGGACCACAGCAAGTTTCACCTGAGGAAAGCTCTTTTAATGTTCCTGCAGCTTGTGAACCTCAGCAGCCCTGCCTGGAGCGCTTGCAGAGAAAAGACAAAGCATACCAAGGTTTATTCCTGATAAAAAGGCACTGCAGCCCAAATCCCTGGCTGCTATAAATGGTTACATCCTCAGAGGAGCCAGGACAATCCAAGAGGGCACAGCCTGGAATTTATTTTTTTCATTACTCACCAGACTTCCCATGGCCTGATTTAATCTGGGAAGAAGTGGCAGGAGCACCCACATGGCTGGGGTTAACAACAATGTGCCAAAGGCATCCTCCAGAGCAGAAAATTCCAGAATTGCTGCAGATAAGGCTGGGTGGGTGTAGCCAAGGGAAGGACACCTCCATGCAGCCCTGATGCTTTCACATTTCCCTGAGCACAGCTGGACACACTCCCTGGCAGGACGTTGGGTGAGATAGGCTTTGCTCTGACCTAGGACATGTCCCAATGTTTTCATGTAAATGAGGTAACTGCACCACCTAATTAGTGGCTTGTCTTCATTTTCTTTTGTCTTCACTCAGAGCCAGGATTAAAAACACAAAGGAGATTAATTTCTCATGTTTGGGCTTGGTTGTTTATTAAATCTTATCTAAAGTACAGAGAGTTCTGCAACACTTGCAGCTACCAGCTAAAAGTGAGCAAAATGGAGATGAATCCAGCTAGTTACAAGGTGTTTTAAAGCCAAACAGTCCAATAAAGAACTAACACCTGTATTATTTATACTTTTGACCCAATAACCAAACTCCTGTGACCCTGCAGTGCAGCATTGATTGTACAACCAGAAACTACTGCCTGAAACCATGAAGAAGGAAGAAGAAGACAGAAAGAAACAACACCCAAAAACCTCCAGTTTGTCTCATACCTAATACTATATTCTAAAATCCCAAATTGAAAACCCTTCACCATGTTGAATCACATTTCTATTTAACTACACACTCATGAATTTAACTCCATCACTGAAATTTGGAATTCTTCTCCAAGGCCTCAAGTCAAAAGCTGTGTTCTCCTGGGGGTCAGTGCCAGAAAGCACAGAAAGTTCAAAGTTCCCAGGCTTCTGGGTTCCAACATTTTCATGTGAGTACAATGAGAGCAGGAGGCAGCTGCCTGTCCCATCTCCCAAATGGAAATCCAGTCAGTGCAGGGAGAACTCACCTGAGGAGGCATCTGCCCTTCTTCTCACGGCAACCCAGCTTTGTTGGTGGGGTAAAATACAGATTAAATACAGATTTCTGTCATTGTTATTTGGGCTGCAGGGGAGCTGAGCCTCCAGGGCCAGAGGACTCTTGTGGCTGTTGCAGAACAGGAGGGTATTTTCACAATTCAAAGCACTGCACAGCAGCGACAATTGGTGTTCAGGTTAAATGAGCTACAATAAACCTGAGGCACTGCAGGACACAGATGTGGCAGGTCACAAGGGGCCTTGCAGCCTGTACAATGCAAAACACGCTGAAGAGAGGAAAATATCATCTGTAGCATCATTGCCAGTGCCCAAAAGGGAACTGAGGCACAAAGAAATCCACTGCTTTGTGTGGGAGAGAGAATACCTGAGGTGTCATGGCCTTTGTGACAAACAGTCCTTGCAAACACCAAAAACACTCTAAAGACAGACAAGCTGCTCAACTGCTTTGGACGGGTTGGGTGGCGAGATCTAAATCCAAAGAGCATTAAAATGCTCCCAAGGAGGTGACATTTGCCTGGGAAGAAATTTCTCATGCTCTGAAGTACATGGGCTGTGTTGCAGGATGTAGCACCCCAGCTGCAGCATTAGGGATGTAAAAACTGAAGACAGGACCAAGGAGTAATGGTTTTAAACAAAAAGGAGGTTGGTTTATACAAGAAGTTTTTTACAGTGAGGGTGGTGAAACACTGGCTGGTGAGGTGGTGGATGCCCCATCCCTGGAAACATTCCAGGTGAAGCTGGACAGGGCTCTGAGAATCTGCTCTAGTGGAAGATGCTCCTGCTCTTTGCAGACAAGCTGGACTAGAAACAACTCATACTGTGATGTGATTTTAGACATGAAATTTGATGTGCATTTAACAGGATTAAGATCTGCTAGTGTCATAATTTCTGGGGGGAAATTTCTGCGTTTGCAATCTGGTGTTGATTGGGCTTCTGTCACTCAGGGCAGATCCAGAGCATCTCTCTTGCTCTCCTCCTTGAAGGATCATCTCAAAGTGGCCTTTTGCTGACTTGGTGTCCTTCCACCTCTCCCTTGCTGCTGCATGCTCCCATGCCTGGCTGCATGAGTCCAAGCCCTTTTCCCACCCTGCAGTGTTTTGTTCTGCTCACTTGCTGAAGTTTCTCTGGCTCACTGTGTCCAGGTACAGCCCTGATTTCCTGCTGGCTGCAAAGAAAAGGAGTTTGCCACTTTCTAACCCTGCCTCTAATCCTGAGACTGCAGCACAGCCAGACTCCATCAGAGAAATTCAGTGAAGGAAATGATTTCACACTAAGGAGATGTTTTACAGGTGTTCACAGCTCTGGCAAAGAGTTTGTAGGAGCTTATAGATATCCTACGTGAGAAATCTCTGCACACAGAAAAAGAGGGACACAATGTTTTAAATTGCTTTCGTACTACAGTTTTGAGGTTTATTAAGAGCACAAAACAATTTGCAGGTTTACCATAATAACTGTAATGCTAATTGACAAAACCAGAGGGATCATGAGGTGCAATTTGAAACAAAATATGAGGACTTTTTAAAGGGTAGTTAAACTCTCCATCAGCAAAGAAAACTTCCACTGCTGCTGCTGGACACAGCAGTCTCTATTCAGAATTACAGAAGGTAGGGTGATAAAATCACCTTCTTCCTACTCAGCCATAGTACAGCTTTTACAGAAAAAAAATAAATCAGCTGATAAATTACAGGTTAAATTTAATCTGTCTCAGTGTGGGTAGGACACCCGGGGAAGTTTCAAGCGCGCATCCCTGTCACTGAAGGTGACTGCATCCAGCAGACAAGGCACTGAGTGGGGGGAAACAGGTGCAGGTATTACTCTGAGCAGCAATTCTCTCCTAATGGCTATCTGAGAAGGTATCTTTGTTTTGTGAGCTCCTGTGGGCCTCTCCCATTTGGCAAATTTTCCTTGGTTCACTTAATTTCCCATTTTGCTCAGGGGAGAAATGAGGGCTGGATGTGAGTGTGTCCTCCTGCAGGTGGGAGCCAGGGAACAAAGGCACCAGTGTGGCTGTGGACACAGGAGGCTCCTGTGGCAGCCCCCAGCTGTCCCCCTGGTTTGTAAAAGTGTGTCTGAGGAGGTGTGAAGTGTCCTGTGGAACGTCTGCTCTCCTTCCTGCGCTGGACTTGTCCCACTCACCATTACTGGACACTCCACAGCTTTCCTGCAGGCACACCTGGCTGCCCCCAGCTCTGTGTGCACCCTCTGGGGAGCAGCTCTCTGTGGAGCTGAGCAGCTCAGGGAAGTGTGGGAACACCCTTCCTCAGCCCCCTCTTTCCCACCACCTCAGCCAGGGGCTCACTGACAGCAAACCAGGATCCTTGCCTTTTGGCTTGGTCCCTCTGACTCTGGAAATTGTCAGGAGAGAAGCCTTGGGTTCTGCAGAGTCTCTCTGATTCCATGTGAAGCCATTTCCCCTCCAGTCCCTGGACAAAAGCAGATGGCTCTGCACATTTAATGTGTTTCTCTCTTTTTTTCTTTTTTTCAGGAATTGTCCCTTGTGAAGATTTTTTTTTTTTTTTAAAACACAATAGCTCCAATTAAGCAAAGCACTGAAATACATGCTTAACTGTAAAAGTCCACTGATATTAAGCAAAACACTTAATCATGAGCTTAAGTCCTTGGCTGAGTCAGGGCTGAGTATGCATTCTCCCTAATTTCAAGGTACTCATCTGAATATTTATTTCCATTTCATTGGCCTTGAGACCCCTTTCTTTCACTGTTATTCCTGAATGACTGCAGGGTAAGATTAACTAATGGGGTGGGAGGGGGAGGTGATGGAAGTGCTGGTAACTGCATTTATGAAGAAGCTAAACCCTAAACTCCAGATGAATCAGGCTGTTTTGGAGGAGGCAATGCCCTGGTGGGGTGTTCCCAGACATGGCTGTTCTGTCCACGGGCACTTGGTGCAGGGAGAAAGGTCACACCGAGTGAAAAGCTCTTGAGGAGGAAGGGAAACTGCAACATTTCTTTTTACCACGGGATTTGCTATTGTAAGGCCGTGGGTTTCTACAGCAATAATGCTTTGAGCAGCGTAGGGAGAGGGGATTAAGCCTCATCTGCCCAGAAAAGTCAGTGATTAGGAGCATTACAGGGCAAAATCAAATTCTGGGCTGATTGACACCCTCAGGAACGCTGGAGGTACCCAGGGCATGAAAGTGGGGTAGGATTCACCCCCTCCCCACCCAGCTGGTCAGTAGGTCTCACACTCGGTGGTGGCAGTGGAGCAGATGTCACAGGCACAGCGGATGGCCACCGGGTAGGTGTAGGAGGGGTCCACGCCGGGGGCACACCTGGGCAGCTTCACCGTCACCATCCTGGTCTCGTTGTAGGTGCAGATCCGGTGGTGGGACTCGATGTAGGGCGGCTCCAGGATGGGTTTCTGTGCAGGAGAAATGCCAGCCTCGGGCGAGATGCAAGACAAACATCTGGAGCCCCACTTTCCTCAAGAAGATTTTGTGTAAATAGAGGAGCTACTGGATCAGGTGGAAGGGGACATGGAAATAAAATTTAGGTTACATCCTTCAACGCTTTCCTCTTGGAGCCCTGCCATGGAGGGGAGGGGGTGCATGTATGTGTTTCAGTTTGTTTAAAGCATAAAGCTGCAACGCAAGCTTGCTTGAAGGAAGACAAAAGATTATCCCAAAAGCTGCTTTTTAGCAGAGTATGGGTATTTCGACCAAACACTGCCAAAAGCAGCTGCTTTCTTCCAAAAGCATTGATTTTCCATTAAATACACTCTACTCCATGTGCACAAGCTGCCTAAGAGCAGGGGTGCATCCAGGTGCCAAAGGGATTTTTCTCAGCCAGACCAGTCTTCCCTGTCAGGCTGCACTTCCCACAAATCCCCATGGCTGCACACTGCAGGCAAAGCTCTCGGCACAGCAGCCAGCATAGAAGTCTGCAATTCCTCCTGAGAAAATCAGCTTGGCCAGAGACCTCAGCCATCAGAAGATGATGGGAGCCTGAAGGCCTTGAAACCCACCCTGCCATGTGGTATCAGTGGCATTGGTTTTGCTGAAAAATCAGTTTCTCCTTAACAGGGACACTCACTTTCCAAAGATTCCAGGAATGGGCAGCACACACAGGAATGGGAGCCCACTGCCTAAGGTAAGACAGCCAGGAGACATTTTAATTTCTTTCTTTCCCTCTGTGCTGTTCAAAGAGCTCTCCCTGGGAGCCAAAAAGGACAGAGTGGGAGAGAACAGGGGGAATATTTCAGCAAGAAGATGTGCAGACTCCCTCCCTCTTACAAGCCGCCATCCAAACACATTTTGGTGCTTTCTGGAAGCTGTTGAAGCCACAGCCAGGTGCATTCAGCTGAACTACACCCCAGGGGTACTGCGGTACAGCAAGAGAGGCTGAAAGGTCTGAGCTGCCAGAGGAGCTTGGGAGTAGGAGGAAGCAGGGTTCAAGAGATCCCTCAAAGGAACCTCACTCATCCCAGCATGGAATCTGGCCACTGTCGGCCTTTCCCCTCATCCCATCAAGTCATGAAGAAGGGGAGTCAGCACTGGCACACACATCTTGGCTCCTCTGGTCACTTAAGTGCAGTTCTTGTCTTTATTTGGACAAAATCCCTCTGAGTCACTCAAGGTTTTCTAAATAAATTAAACTGGGATTGGCCCCTTGAGCTTCCCAGCGGCAGAATGGCACAGTCAGAAATTTGTTCTCTGACATGTGTGTGGATGTACTTGTGCTCTTTTTTCTTCCCTCTGTACACCCCTAAAACTTAAGTGCTTCATATTTAAGTCACAGGGCTGTGACTTAAAACCGGACCAAATTAGAAACAGATATTATCTTTGGGATTTGCTTTTTGGAACAAAATATATTACCCATCAATTGGGAGCTCCATCCTAATCTCCAAGGAACTCTTTTTTTTCAAGCGAAGTAATAAACTCCCCCCTCCTTAAGTGTTCAAGATGTAAGAGGCTTTCAGACTGCGTAGTAAGAGCATTACCCAAGTGCTTCATTAATATCATCACGTGGCTTCCATTCCCCTTTGGGGCAGTGGGAGGAGGGAGGGGATAACCAACAACAAACACTGTCAGCGGCAGCCAGGGGGTCATGGACACTGTGGTGGGTGTCTTTAGAGGGCTTTTCCTGGGGGGCAAGTACCAGCCAGGGATGTCCCTGGGTCACAGCCTCACCTCCCAGGTCTCGCAGCGTCCCCAGCAGGCGTCTGTGGTGACCCTGAGCCCACGGCAGCCGGGTTTCCTGGCCAGGAAGGTGAATTCCCTCACGGCACAGCCCACGAACGTCCGCAGGTCGATGGCCGAGGCCTTGGTGGGGGCACCATGGCCAGACAGCAGCAGGACGAGGAGGGCTCCCAGGGTCAGGCAGTGGAGCTTCATGCTGATGGCAGAGGGAGAGGAGGGCTGGGTTGGATTGGGCTGGTTGTGTTGGATCAGGTTGGGTTGAGTTGCGTTGGATCAGGTTGGATTGGGTTGGGTTGGGTTGCGTTGCATTGATTGGATCGGGTTGGATCAGGTTGTGTTGGGTTGGATCAGGTTGGGTTGGATCATATTGAGTTGGGTTCAGTTCCCGTGGGTTGGGTCAGGTTGGGTTGGTCGGGTTGGGTCAGTTCTGTTGGGTTCTGTTGGGTTGGGATGGATCAAATTGGGTTGGGTTGGGATGGATCAAGTTGGGTTGGTCAGGTTGGGTCGGGTCTGCTGGGTTGAGTTGGATCAGGTTGAGTTGGATCATATTGGGTTGGGTTCAGTTCCCTTGGGTTGGGTTGGGTTGGGCTGGGTTGGGCTGGGTTGGGTTGGTCGGGTTGGGTCAGTTCTGTTGGGTTGGGATGGATCAGGTTGGGTTGGGTTCTGCTGGGTTGGGTTGGATCAGGTTGGGTTGGTCGGGTTGGGTCGGTTCTGTTGGGCTGGATTGGATCAGGTGGGGTTGGGAGGGCCAGCCCAGCAGGCAAGAAGTACAAGTGGATGGGCTCAGCTGAAGCAGGGGTAGCCCTTCCTCCCTTCAAACACAGCTACCCACCCTCACTCATCCTGGGACAAGAGGGACAGGTGGACAAATGAGTGGCCACCACTCCCAGAAGTGAAAATCTCAGGGAAAAGGTCGGTCACAGAATGCAGCAGTGTGAAGACTTTCCTGCAGAGCAGTGGGATCTGGCCTGGAAAAGTCACTAGCCCCACTGAAATCTCCATATTGCAGATTTGTTTTGCAGCACACACCTTTCTAACACCCTGTTTGGGTTGTCCTGAGCTCGCACAAAGCCAACAGCTGCGTAGCTGGGAGCCAGGCATCCCTGAATTTGTGCTATAATCTCAGCATCTCCCAGAAGTGTTACTGGAGGTGCCAGTACCAACACCTTGTGCACTGGACTTGTGCCATTCCTCTGCCAGGGCTGCAGCCAGAGGGGCTGGCTGTCCCTTCAGCACTGCTGAGCTGCAGAGCTGGTCAGACAAGGGGGGACATGGACAAGGTGACCAGAGGAACCCTGAACTCACACCTGAACAGCCCAGCATCCACCAAGACCCTCTGATATCTGTTGATCTTCTGTCTCAGCAAAGCAAACAAGAAACTTCTCTGGAAGAGCTCCTCTGCCAAAAAAAACAGAGCTGGAAAGTAGCTCTAAGCCACAAGGTCCATTTCATAATTTATATACTATCATTGCATTTAAATACATTTATCTTGTAAATACATCTATCTCTGAAACCCCAGATTTGACACCCAATTTTGAGAAAGTCAGCTGCTTCACAAGGAGCAGACTGGTGTGTGCTGGGATCTGTCCTCAGCTGGACAGACCAAAATTAAGTGAGCTGGGGCTGCCACTTGTCTGGCTGATGCTTGAGTCTCTGGGCTCCTGTTGAACAAAATGATTTTAATTGCTAAATCAGAGCTTTAGATCAGCACATGATGTTTGCATCATGTATGTCACCATGTATACACTGGAGTCTTACATGTGATTAAAGAGAGTATGCTCATATATAACTTTCAACAGGGTAAAAAATGCTAAAAATCCTAATTTATAAAAGAAGATATGTAGAGCAAAATAGACATACTTCAGAAAAAATCAAACATTTATCCTTTGCCACTTCAGCAAGTTCTGCAACTTTATTAATGAGCCAGAGCCATGACAGGGAGCAAACACAGACATGCACTCACCTAACTCGTTGGAGTCAGAATTCCTTCAGCAGTTTTAAATTGCAGATGGTGTTTCAGGATGTCAGAGTGAGCAGTACCAGACCTGCACTGCAATCTCTGTTTGTGATCAGCAGATCCCCCCAGCAGCTGCTACTGGGATGGCTAATTGCTCAAATTTATAGAAAGAGTCTTGTCAATCAAGGCAGATCCTTACTTGAACTACCCAAGGCATCAAAGTCATTGACTGTAAAGCAAGGCTCGCCTTTCCAGCAGTGATTAGCTTCAAGGGAATTATTGTTTTTGCAAGTTATTGTTTCATAAGCACACCAAAAGAGGAGCATCTTGGTGAGTGAAATTATGAGCATGCACTGGGGCAAAATGGATCTTCCTTTCCATAATGGAATATCAACACCCTTGTGAAGGAATTGGAAGCTGACTCGGAAATTATCATTACCCCTCTAATTAACAAGCCATAAGTAAACATCCTCAAGGGAGACTTCTCAGATATTTGTACCAAAAAAAAAGCTTGGATTTCTGTCTACTGCAGACTTTTTTTTACTCAATTTCTCTGTACAAGCAAGGGCAAAGGATGGGGGGAGGAGGTGTGAGCTTGCAAGGAAAGAAGGTATTCTTCTCCTGGGGAACCAGGCAGCTGAAACACAGGTGAGCACCACTGGGAAAGGAAATTTAGAAATCGTATCCTCTACCTTCCCTGTGCAAACCCAATTTTCAGCTGTCCACAGGACAGGGAGCAGCTGAAGAGCTTGGTTCTGTGAAAACTTGCTGGTCAGTGAGTTCATAAAAGACGAGTGGGAGAAAGAATTTCTCCCACAAGCTCACACAGTAGCCTGGAGAAAGTCAACTCCCTTCCTTGGCACCATGGATGGACAGTGACTTCTCAGCTCCAGTACCCAGAAAAACCAAAAAAGGCAGGGCAGGTGTCAGGGATTATGGACCCCTCAGGATGATGCTGTCAGAGGCAGTCACAGCAATACAACCCAGCCACACACTGGGGAAACCTTGATTCAAATAAACTCCATGCTACAATGTTTTAGAGGGAAAAGCAAAATGAGTGTAGAGCAAAAAAAGAGTAGAGGAAAAAAACACAACCACCAAGCAAAACAGCATCTGTTGATGTCCAGAACATACATCTTATAAAATATGAAGCAGTGATTACTGTGAGCTTGTTAATTTACTTTACAAATATCCAACACATACTTCTGATGGATTGCATTCAGGCTTTCTGCAGTGTGAGCGATGGAAAATGGCAAATTGCCTTTGAGGAAATGAGATGCTGAACCATTCAGGACCACAACAGTGCTCTCCCTTTTTCAGGGTGAATAAGCCATGGCTCGAGGTCCTTGTTTCACTGCCCACATTTGGTGCAGCAGCAGAGCGGACCCTTGTTCTCAAACCAACCCCATTATTCAGCCTGGAGCAGCCACACAAGCTGGAATGCAAAAAACTGGTCATTTACTCTCAAGGTTTACCTTTTCTGTCTAAATTAGAAAAATGTGATTGGAACAAGTGAAAGAGGAAAGGGGTTGTCTGGAAAAACAGAAAAGCAGCAGGCATTTAGTGCTGTTGCCATATTGCCATCATGACATGGGAAAAAACTGCTTCCAATAATTCATTCACTTAACAGAAGCCAAAACGAAAGAAAAAAAAAAAGGAGCAGAATTTTTAATAAAAAATTTGAAAAGTTAGGAGGGAGGGATTGTTTAAAATCTATCCCAGTATTCTCCTTCTTTATTGTTCCCAGTGTCACTGGCAGTAAAGCACTCCAGATTCAAGTGAAGGGTGATCAGGTGAGACATTGGAGGAGGAATGCTGAATGGAGGTGTCCATCACATCACCAGACAATGTCCAGACACCTTTTCCACCCACTGAAACCAACAGGGAAAAGCAGGAAACTCAAAGACAAATGAGATCACAGGGAAATCAAGAGGACCAGACAAAGTCTATTCACTGATCTAAAATGATCAGCAGCTTTCCACTAAAATAACCCTAAAACTACTTTTCTATAATTTTTGCTGACCAAAAATAAAGCTATAAGATAAACTCCTAAAGCTTTTTAAAAAGATACAGTTTAAAAGTTCCTGACTTATGGGGAAAGTATGTAAAAGTGAAAATACTGAGCTTAAGTCCCCTTTATTTTATTCTGGAAATGTGCCAGCAAAAATCAGCCCAAGATTAGAGGCAGGTACAGGAAATACGTGCCAGATTGCAGATGAACCAGCTTTGACAGATCCCTCTTCTCCTGTGGATTAAAAAACCAGGTGCTGTAGTTTTTGTGTAATTCAGCTTGGTTTCAGTGACTTCAGCTAAGTAAGATCCTGTTCTCATCTCCATTTGTACTGAATAGCCTCTTAGAGTGAACAAAAGAGAAATTGCAGACTCTCACTTACTCTGTCTCTAGAAAATCCTGTCTGTTTTTGGGACAGACACCAGTTCCTGCAGGATTTGCTTTGTGCTGTCTGAAAAGCCTGAGTGCTGGCTTCTTCCCACACTGAGTTTTGCAGTCTTGCTGTTCTGTGAGTTCATCTCATTTAAGTTAATCAATAAATACACCAGTAGGATTGCAAATTGGGTTGGTCATGAGAAGGGAGCTGAGATGAGCTATTTAATGGGACAGAGCAAGGGAAATAGCAGTGCTGAGTGGCTGCACACAGCAAGCACTGCAGAGAGCCACGAGGGCTGTGGCAGGCCAGAAGAACCTGGTGACCATCCAGGTGAGAAAAGACAGTGACTGGACAAGAGATATTATATATTTACTTATTTATATATAATGAACTGCGCGTGAGAGGGGTTTGGAAAGGTGGGAGTTAGCTCAAAAGTAAGACAGAAGGAGAAATGGGTGAGGAATCAATCATGTGGGATGCCTGGCCAAGCTCATAGGAGAGGTTAGGGTTCAGTTCATTTGATGAACCCACAGGGTAAAAAATAGCACTAGAATCACTTTTCCCTATTCAAGTTAACACCAGACTTTCTGTCAGTAGGTTGTTTACTCTTTGCTGGTTGCTTTGGAAAGAAGATAACCTTTATGTCCTGAAAACAGCATTTCAAACAAGTGCATTAAGATTATTTAATCCATCCCCACAGCTGCTGTGTGTTTGTCTTGGGGTATGACTTTCTGTCATTTTCTACATTTTGAAAGAATGCAAAGAGCTGGTTTGTAAAGACAAAGCAGGTTTAACCTTGAGAGGGCACAGCTGATCTGTAAATGAAAATCAAAGGCAGCAAGTAAAGCTCCTTGAAAGGCTCTGATAGAAACACAGCCAAGAGCAAGCACAGGGAGCACAATGCAGGAAATGCAGGAATTAGAGAAATGTGGGCTCTCCCTGCTAACAATGGGACACAGTCCCTGCTGAAGGTCTTGGGCTCACAAAGCCACTTCTGCTTTAAAAGACTTTCTGCTCATTTTGCTTCCTGGGCTCAGCACAACACGAGCTGCCAGTGGCTGAATGAGCATCAGGGGAGAAGGATGTAGTCAGGAAAGAGGATTTCTTGAGGCTGCTGTGGCAGTAAATCACACCACTCAGTACTCAGGGGAATGTCTCCTCTCACAGAGGAGATAAACACTTCTTGCAGCTTTGGAGCTACCTGTGTCAGGAGTGGCAGAACACACCTGTAAATCCAGCCCTGCAGATGTGATGTGCTGTGGAAAAGCTCTGTGCTGACTGCAGCAAAATCACAGCTGCCTCAGCACAGACACTGCCCCAGCAGCATGCTGTTATAAGGAATCTGTCAGACACTTCTTCTCTTCCTTTTCCATCAGACTTGGGAAATGAAGTCCAAGGGTGAGGCTTAACAGTAACAAAAAGCACTAATCCACAGTTTGCTTGAGGCACATCTATCCTGGAGAGATAACACTCTTCTGCTCAAAAAGGCCTGCAGCTATGATGGATTCAATGCAGAGAGAACTAATGAAGGTCCTACAGACACTAGAAGAGCTGAAGCTTCTAAAATTTGGTAGCACCCATCTCTAACATACCCAAAACAAGGTAAATCCAGTAATAATAAACCCACAGCAGAACTGCAGGCTCAGTTCAGAACCTGATCATAACTTTATACTACATGGACAAAAGCCTGATTTGATACTATATGGACAAAAGCAATAGTTTGAACACATTTACTAAAATTCATTTTTTATATGTTTATATACAGGATACCTCAGAAAAGCTAATTTCTCAAACCTTACACTTTGACAAAGTGCTTTGCAAGCAGAAATCAGAAGGAAAAAATATGAAGGCCAGAAAGGAAGACTCTCCATTGTCAAGAAAATAACAGGTTCCAACAAAATTCATCCTGACACGCTGGTAGAGGATAGCAAAATTTAAAATGAAGGATGTGATAGACCAGACCAGTTTGTCTGATATCTGTCCCAGTCTAACTAGTGCAAATATTGATCCCAGAGTCCTGCTCTACTGTGGCTC
Organism: Sialia sialis; assembly: GCA_009812075.1. Lineage (NCBI taxonomy): Eukaryota > Metazoa > Chordata > Aves > Passeriformes > Turdidae > Sialia > Sialia sialis. The sequence goes on from VRYO01002775.1 coordinate 1,708,961, forward strand.
TAAGTTATATTTCACAAATATTAACAACTGCTGGAGACACATTTCTGAAAGACTGACTGACAGGAAGAATTTACCTGCAACAGAGGCACTCCTGGGGAGTTCCCTGGAGGTTTAGGGTTGTGATGTACACAGTGGTAAGGGGACAAACACAAAAACACGTATCCAGGATGGATGAGGAGGAGAGTAAAGGCACAACACTGAGCTCAGGCTGTGGAACTCCTTTGTCATGGTCCTTAGGCTCATTTCCTAAAGCTGCCATATCCTTGCTCTGGAAAGGTGTATTTGTCAAGCATAGCTCCTGACAGTAAGCAATCAAACATCATGTAGTTTTCTCAGTTTTCTCAGGCACTTTGGAAGTGTGTACACCCTTACATTGTCATCAAACACAACCACATTTTCTTTCCTATTAAACTTCTTGGTGATGATGCTGATCACATTCAACCCAGAATCTGAATTCAAGAATTCAAATCCAGTGGAATTGGCTGAATATTGATGTGGGAGAGAACTGGGCTCTCTAATTGTACACCAGGGAATTGCCTGGAGATTTGATCTGAGCTCATTGCAGTGTGGAAAAGATTTTTCCAATAAATGCAGATGCTGTGCAAACTTTATGTGGCTGATATTAACCACGTTAACTCGAGTCACTTCTACACTCCACAGATTTCCTCCACTAATCTTTTTTGAAAAGACATTTTAGTCTTTTAGGACAGACTAGTGAGCAATGACCCAGCTGCTCTGGGCTCAGAATTTGAAGATGAAGTTTCCTAATCAAAACTACAGAAGTTCAAAGATACATTACCTTAATTCAATAATTTCCCTACTGTTCAAGGGCAGTGCAGTGGAGAACAGGCACCTTGTCTGCCTCACATCACCCATTTTTAACATTGCCTTTGCGATGAGTGAGGTTTGGAAATTAAGCAAAACTGGAAATGAAGTCTCCTGAAACAAAGCTACTGCCTCTTCCTGTGAATCCTGTCAGAAAAAAATCATGGAACTATTGAACTAATCCAAATCCAGACAGGAACACAAACATGAGGAGAAGTCCCAAACTCCAGAGAGGCACTTGGCCAAATCAAATCTTGGCACAGCATAGACCCAGACAGCAGCAGTCAAGAAGTGTCAGAAGCAGATAAACCCAAATCTTCCAGCCTGAACTCTTCTTACCCCATGGGGAAATGTGGATCACAGTCAGCACTTTGAGTCCTCAGACTATTTCCAGTTTAAGCTCTTCACCCTGTTTCTACTGATCTTAACAATTCCTTGTGGGTGCAGATCCATCCCAGGCCATGGGGCCAGCAGGGCTCATAGAGACCAGGAAGAAAAATAAGTTCCAGCAGCCAGAAACAAACTCCACCACCCTACAGAGACAGCTGAGGGACCAGGGGCTGCCCAGGTTTCTGTCTGTATTGAGTCACCAACTTATCAGCAGCTGAAGGATCACCAGGGCAGGAAGAAAAGAAGAGTGAGAGATAACAAAGATCCATCTTTCACCTCTGAGCATCACTGCCACCGCCACATCACTCTGTGGCAGCCTCACCACCCTCTCAGGGAAGAATTTCTTCCTAATTAACATCACTCACTATAGTTTACATCTTCTTTACAAATTCTGATATCACTGCAGTAATGATTTCACCTGAGCTGAGAGTTCAGGTCAGAGCCTGCACTTTCCTGCATATGGATTAATCAATAGAGATTAACTGAAAAGAGTAACAGAAATTCAATTTTATGGTGCTAATGCTGCCCACCTCTGCCTTGCTTCAAGTATGCTTTTCTTATTCTGAAGCCTTTGTAAGCTATGTCTACTTTCATTAGATCAGGCAGATAAATCCTGATAAATACAAAACACTTTTGTCATTTAAAGACACTTTCAAACCAGACATTAATTTATAAAGATCACACAGTCTAACAAGACAAGTTTCGTGTTTCACAGAGCTTCATACAGTATTTGACAATGTCAGCTATATCCTCTGAAGTTCAAAGGTCAAATATGTAAATCACAACTGAGTATAATAATTTCTTGCTTTGCTTGCAGCTGCCATGTGGCAAATAGATGTTGAAATCCAGCTGCTTAAATCCTCGCTCATCCATTTAAGTTTTAACCCAGCAGTGCAATGACTAAAAGGTATGTGTGCAGAGGTGTGTGCCAAACTGTACCCCAGAGATTCCCACTCCACTCAAAGTACTAAAAGACTCTGAACTTCTTGGACACGTGAAGAATACAACGTACAGATGTTGCTTTATAAGGAAAATGCATTACAAATGACTCACAGGTTAAGCTGGAAAGATAATAAAGTGGTGGGTTTGACTCAAAACATAAGGCTAGAAAATGAAATTTCAGGTTTGCCTCTTTAATTAGCATCAGAGATCAGTTGTCCTACAGGTTCCAGTTTCTGAACACTTTATAAAGCATCACCCAAGAGCAGCAAGAACTGTGGGTTAAATTTACCAGGGTTAACAAGGGCCAAATCTCCACTGACACTGAAAGGGGAAAACTGCTGGTCTGTACTTCCTTTAGAAAACCCTCCTCACAGAGATTGGCAACAAGATCCAAGAAGACACAGAACAAACTCCAGAGCCACAGCCCAACATTTGCTAATTTTCCTCCTTTGGGCATGGAGAGCACTGGTGGAACTGCAATGTGTCTCATAAGAGACTGGTACCAATAACAGCTTCTGGACATCACAATTTCACAGCCTTTTTCAACAGAGAAATCATCTTATTCTTTTTAATCCAAGGAGCCAGAGTGTTGACAGATAGATTACAATTATCTAATCTGCTCTCTTATCTTTTTCAAATTGTTTGAGTGCATGCACAGGACCCTGTCCAGGCAAAAGTTTTCCAAACCTTCAATTAATACATAAGAAAAGACAGCAGCTGCAGGCTGAGCAACACAGATTTTGCCTGACCCAAGGAGAACTCTGGAATGAAAGGGATTCTCCATGTCCAAGGAACCCTGCTTTAAGTGTGGTGTTCTTGACATCATTGTCAAGGGGGTTTTATCACCAGAGCCATTGGACACTGAATTTTCATACATTTTTTGAAAAGGCTCAGGGCATTTCATCCACACAAGGGTGTTATTCAGGATCTCTCCTCTGCCAAACCTCTTTGGCACATGCAAATAGGAAATTACTGGGGGCACTGAATACAGCTCTCCACTTCTTCTGTTACCCTCTCCTCAGCACTGAAGAGAAGGACAACAATCTCTCCAAACCCCACACAGAGGTCAGCCTAAAATAGTCACATGAAAGGACAGGTAAAACCATGCAATATCAAGGATGGAAAATACTTTTAATATCATTGAGTCCAACTGTTAATCCAGCACTACCAAGCCCACCACTAAACCATACCCTCAAGTGCCACATCTGTAAATCTTTTAAATATCTCCAGGAATGGTGATTTCATTTCCCTGAGCAGCCTCTGCCAGTGCTTGACCACCCTTCTGGTGAAGAAATTTTTCCTAATGACCAATTTAAGTGCCCTCTGGCACAACTTGAGGTGGTTTCTCTTACCTTATTCCTTATTGCTTGGAAAAACAGATTGACTTTCACCTGGCCACAGCTTCCCTCCAGGGACTGGAGAGAGTGAAAATGTCCTTTCCTCCAGGCTGAGCTCCCTCAGCTTGTGCTCCAGACCCTTCTCCAGCTCTGTTTCTTTCTCTGAACCTGCTCCAACCCCTCAATGTTTTTTTTGTAGTGAAGGGCCCAAAACTGACCCCAGGATCTGAGGTACAGGGGACAATCACTGCCCTTCTCCCGCTGGCCACACTGATACAGGCCAGGATGCCACTGGCCTTTTTGGCCACCTGGGCACACCTGGCTCATGTTCAGTGTCGTTGACCAGCACCCCAGGCAGGCAGAGCAAGAGATCAAGACTGAGTTTTGACTGCCATGGCTGAGATAACCCTGGGCAAGAGGAGTAAAGTGTTTTCTTGGCCATAAGACACAATGTGACATGTCCAAAAATGCCTTGTCTCCTTAATTCCTTAAACACCTGATCATCTTTCAAGGAGGATAAGTGAACAGATTTTAAGTGGTCTTTTCACCTCACTGTAGCACCTCCAGCTTTAAAACTGCATCCAAACCCACATTTTTCCCCAGTGGCCTCTCTCCTCTCAGGTGTGGGGCAGAGCAGCACACTCCATGCAAGGTCCCTTTTTCCACTCCAAAGCGCTGGTCCACTTCCATTACAGGGTGCCAAAACACATGGAACACACCTTGCTTCTCAGCACCAGTGACATTTACTGCAGTCCATACAAAATACCTCTCCTGGATGTATTCGATGTTCTCCAAACAAAGCAAGTGAAGTTACACTGCTTACTTTCCATTTTTTTCTCATGTCAAAGAATAAGTGAGCAGGTTTTTTCACAAGAGAGGGTGTTTTGCGTAATTAATAATAATGGAGAGTCTCAGAGGAGAAAAGTTTCAGTAACACCAGTCATGAAATGACAATTGCACCAGGAAAGGGCAGTTCCCTGCTCCTGAAAGAAAAAAAAAAATCCTTTCCATTTCCCCAGTAGCAGAATAACATCTTTTGAACAATGCTGCCCTGTTCATAACCAAATTCTTTTGTAGGCAGACATTGTGTCTAGACAGCCTCAGAAAAACTGCCTCACTTAACATCCCAGAGCTGGGGTTCACTGTGTGTGCTGAAGTGTTCACCTGAATGCCCAGGTAAAGATCACAAATAATGCAGCAGAGGTTTATTCTGCATTAATAAATCCAGTTTTTTCCCTGGAGCTGATGGGTGTCATTGTAAAACAGGCAGGAAGCAAACTGGGATCACACATTCCCTCTGGAGCTCATCTCCATAAAAGCTTTCCAGAGGCCAGGCAGACAATGTACACACAATAGTGGGTGATATGAATAAGATCCATTTACTGCAGGAAGAGGAAATGAGTCCACGTCACCCCTGTTAGTCCTGACCACTTTCCCACATAGACACAGCAGATTTGTCCAATCTTCTCACAGATCTTTATTTTACTTTTGGTGACAGCAACAGGACTTCCATCATTGACTTTGGCAGGAAGAGAATTAAGTCCTGCAGTTTACAGAAGAGCTGTACTTAATCTGTCTCATTGTGTTTCTTACTTGGAAAAGGCAAGATCTCCATCATTCAAGCTCGTATTAGTACAGTCATGTTAAAAATAATAAAATATTCTTTAAAAAAACCCAAACCTTAGCCTTGGATAGAAAAACATCTGATTTATCTTTGAGATTTAAACAAAATCCCCTTCTGACAGGGACAAACTCTGTTCCAGACTAACACAAACCTTTTTGCTGCATCTCCTCCCCTCCAGGCATGTGATTCTTTGGGAAGTGAAGAACTCAGGGAAGTGTGTGGTGGGATGGAAAACCTAACCACCTTCTCAGTCTTCATTTTGAGGGCAAAGAGATAACAGCCTCAGCTCTGGAGAGAGACATTTCCAGAAAGGTGAAGCACTATTTGGAAAATGTATTAGCATGAACGGCCTGATGGGGATAATGGATGGGAATGACAGAATGTGAACACATGGAAAACAATTCAAGGTTATAGTAAAGGAAAATACATTTTAAAGATGTGTTTTAGGGAGCTCATCTGCTGCCAAGTCAGGCAGCACAGGAGAAAAGCCATTGTGGAAGTAAGGTCACAGAAGTTTAACTGACTACCAGCATTTCCATAGCAAGCTTGAAATCTCTGCTCCTAAGCCTTGCCTCTATTTTGCCCACCTTGGCTACTGAAAATAAATGTTGTGAGAGAAATGCTTTCCTTTCATCTGATTTTTCTGTTTCTGGTCAGTAAAGCACAGGGATATAAAACTGAATTTCTGCCTTGAACTACCCTGCCACAATGGAGGTTGGCCCAACAGCAATCCCACGAAATCAGGCTTATGTTGGTGCAACAACTTAAGCATTAGAAATCAAGCTTTATTTATTGCTGCAAGTTCTGGATTCCATGCCCACACTCCCTGATGATGCAATCAAAACAGGATATTCTACATCAGCGACTAACTGATACCCAAAATGCCACTATGACATTAAATGGCTTATTTATAGATTCTGTTTTCCTAGATAATTAATTCAAACACATAAATTTAATTATTAAATTTCAAATCCTAGTAATAGATTGGATATTGTCCTATGAAATTATATACAGCACAAATATCATTGTCAATGATTTTAGAAGGAGTTGGTAAATTTGAATAGGAAGTGAGAAAAAGTTTGATGGTGGATCTAGCAGCAATATAAACTCTAGAAATTTTTATTGGGAGAGGAGAGGAAAAATTGTGTGTGTGTTTTTACAGTCTAATTTAGTTAATCTCTTTTCCAGGCAACTGAAATCAGGGTGAAGTGTACATTCTGGGCGCACCTGATTCCTGCTGGAAGAATGTTCTCCTGTACCTGAATGCCAGGGCTCCTTCTTGGTTTAGTCAAGTCTGAAGCACTTGATGTAAACCAGGGGGAACTTTGTTACCAGAGTGTATTTGAACTGCAGAGAAAGTCACTAACACGCACCCAGTGCAAGAAAACCAGATGAAAAATTCAGGGGAAACAAAGAAGCTGAAAAAGTTGAAAGCTGAGGGACTAAAATTCCATGGGAATTTCACCTCTTCTCTCCCAAATTGTGACAAAAAAACTACAAGCAAGAACTCTTGCACATTCTTGGCCTGTCTAAGCTGTATTAGCAGAAGAATCCAAGAGAAAAATCCAGAATGTGCAGCCTGTGAGTTTTGGATCTTTGCAGATATTGATCAGAGGTGTGTAGTGAGAGGGGAATGGCTTCAAACTAATGGATGGGAGGGTTAGACAGGATATTGGGAAGAAATTCTTTATTGTGAGGGTGGGGAACCCCTGGCACAGGTTGCCCAGAGAAGCTGTGGCTGCCCCATCCCTGGGAGGGTTCAAGCCAGGTTGGATGGGGCCTGAAACAACCTGATCTGGTGGAAGAACCTCCAAAGAAATCCCATTTCTGTAGCTGACCAAATGGAAAGGCATTTGCTTGGAAAAGGCTGAAATGCCCCCTGGTCTATAGTTATGTTCCCCTTACGACAATCTCAACTAGAACAGCACATTTTGCTTAAATTCAGCCCATTACAAGTCCTTACACTTGTGTTTGCAGAACCTAGGGCAGCACAGGAGAAAGAGGGGCTGGGGGTACCATACTGCAGTGGGAAATATTCTTTTCTTTGTATTCCTGAGTAATTTTTCTCTGGCCAGAACTGCTATTTGCAATGTGCATAACCACTAACCGTGACAATTGTTGTCTGATGAGTGTCATGGAGAGCAAATAGCAATAATATCCCCTTGTGCTTGTGAAATAGTCTGTGGACTAACGAACTAATTACCACTGCCTGAATTCCACATTTCCTTCCTCTAGAAATCAAGAGTGTCCTTTGCCAAGTTGCAGTTTACTCCAAGAAGTGGCACCTGCAGACTTGAGCCTGGTGCCCCCAAGAAGCCTGAAATGGAAGATTATGCAATACAGATGCCCATATTGTTAGAGACAGTTAAATAAATATCCAGTGATTTTCCACTCATGCACATCACAGACATTGACAAATACCTAAAAAAGCAGGGGAGTTGCTTCATAGCCTTTGGGATGACAGATGAGCGTAAGATGTAACCCTACTCAGTAAGAGAATTAATATTAAAACCTAAATCTGAGCTGGATCATCTGTCCAGTTTGCTCACACAGCTCAGCCACGTGTGCTGAAGGTTCAAAATGCGAAGATTCAGACCTGACTCGAGCCTGTTCAGTTCACAAAAGGTTTGCAGGTAACCTTCACTGCTGGAGGGCTGCACAAATCCTTGGGCGAACACAAGGTCTTTCCTTCCTGCCTGTCAGAGCCTTTCTGCCCCAGCTGCTCCAGGAATGGTCACTGCTTCCTCTGTCAGGGAAATGCAGACGCTTCTTACACAAGGAAAAGCTTGCAAAGTAAGAATTTTGACAAGATTCAGGTGGTGTAGAGAATATTCCTTTCTCATTCTCTATTTGGAAGCCCCCGACTTCTCACACTTCAGTGACTTCAAGGGAGGATAATACTGAATAGACAAGATGGACAGGGGGCAAACAAAACCAACCAAGCATAAAAATAGTGCAAGATTTTGGATGACCATTTTTCATGTCATAGAAAACTCCCAGAAGAGCCTGTGGTCACTGCTCACAGCGGGTTAGTGCACCTGCTTTCAAGGTATTCACTAACAAATTCAATATATCTGCTTCAGCTTCAGCTTCAGTGCTTAATCTTTAAAACCACAGAATATAATTTGAGACCTTGTATCAGTGTCCAGTTTAGCTCCCAAACTATTCTTTCACAGTACACTGAGGCACCAATTAGTGCAGCCTTGGGAACAGCCTTTACCTGCACAAAAAACTGTTTTCATAGGCTACATACACACTTGTGATCTGAGGTCTGAACTTAAAGTAAAACAAACCAGGCGTTCTGCTGCCGTATGAGAAACCAAAACGTCCCTGAGAAGGAAAGAACAAGATGAAAAATTAGCAAAGCAATTATCATTACTGAAAGTAGAAACTAATTTAAGTTTTTAATTCCAATCCTGTAAAAGTTGATTTCTAACTTGCAAGTAAGAAGACAAATCCTACCCTGGAGGCCAACTTACTGCATGCTTTTTTTTTTTTTTTAAACTTCTTCAGAAAATACTTGCCTTGCAACAAGAAAGTTAGAAGACATGAAGTTGTTAAGTGATCTGAATATTGTCTAACAAGCATTTAGAGAGATTTGTGATAATGAGCTCTTCTAACAAAGACAGGCAAGATACAACTGATTAAAATTAAAGCTGGGGAAAAAAATTGAAAGTATTAAGGATTAGACTATTGGAATAAATCATGTAAAATTTAAATTTAAATTTTAAAAATCTGATGTTTAATGAATATTTTCTCATTTTATTGAACCAGCTCTCCTACACTGCTGCTAAAGCCATTCACCTGCAGTGCCCCTTTCCAGGCTCTGTCCATGGCTCTTAATTCTGGCTGAAACTTCAATTACCACCTCATTGCTTCGTTTTTTGGGACTTTTTCCTCCAGACAAGAGTCCTTACATTTGATACATGCAGAAGGGCACCTGATTGCTGCAAGCTCACTGCTGAAAAGGCTCATGAAGTTTAGATGGGAGGAGATGGAAAAAAAAGCCAAGCACCTGGAAAACACTTCATTGCTTCTTTATTTAGATGCACCCACAGTACAGAGCCTCTTGAGCATGTGCAAAAGAGGAAGGTAACACATTTATGGTTGGGAGCACCATTGAGTTTGAATTTCTTTGATACCATTTTTAAGAAAGTAAACTGTTTCCAAAGAATCACATTTGAATCCAAGAGTTAAAGACCTGCTTGTACTTTATCCAGAGGTGGAAGATATTTTTATTATTACTTGGATGTAGAGAAGAAGACATTTTCACAGTCTGGTTGGACCAGTCTATATATTTTCATATGCACCTTTTAATATATATAAAAAAGTTTCGTTTCCCCCCTCTACCCACAGATAGTTAGATGCACCTAAGTTTAAAAACAGTAATGGGACCAGAGCATTCCTATGGGGAAAAATGAACTTTTGCTGCCCTCTCCTGCTTAAACAATGAAATGCTAAAATATTAAGATCTATGAATCTAATGCTAACCTTGAAACAAAAAGCATGACAAGCCATTCGCTATACTACAATCAAAAATAGGACAACAACAAGAAATGTATCGGTACTATTTATATTTGAAAACTCCTCATGGCTCCATGAGGTTTTGAATACAACATATTTACAGCAGGTGATCCAAGTAATAAAAACTCTTACTCAGAGAGGTCGTGATAAAAAGCACACGCTTCTGTGGATGGGAAGCAACACTCAATAAAAGTTTTCAACCAAAAGTAGTTCCATTCTGTCTCAAGATCAAGTTCTGTCTCAAGTTCAAAATGGAAAACTGGGCTACATAAAATCTGCTGTACATACAAACTAGGAAAAACTAACTCATGGCTCACTCCAGAGTTGCTAAGGGAAGCACATGAGCCAAATTTAAAAAGCTACAAGTAAATAAAAACATTCTTCAACCTTGAGCATCATCACCTTTGTCTTCTTTAAGGGCAGCTGCTTTGGGATAGTGGTGTCACACAATTAAAAAAAAAGGGCATCTTTGTTTTCAAAGACAGAACTAAAAGGAAGTTGTGTCAGTTTTACTTGGAGGGAAGAAAATATCATCTTTCCCACTCCTCACAAAACAATGAAGAGCTTTTTAGAGCTCCTAATATATTTTCTTTTCCATCAAGTGAGAGAGCCTTAGGCTGTACTTAGGTACATATAGTGTAAGTACAGCTGCTGCCTTTCTTACTAAAGCAATTATTGGCTCCAACACCCTTGATTTTTATATATATGAGAACAGATAAAAAAATAAATTAAACCCTTTTACTTACGCTAACAAAAGCAAGACTAAATTTACTGTAACCCTGCTAGAAAGTACTCCAATGGCATTAGAATACTTTTATTTAAAGCATTCCATCCTTTGGAAGTGAGACAAAAAACACTCGAAAGCAACAAAAGAGCAAGTGAGACGTGCAAGATGAAGAAAGCAACGTGTGGTCAATTCAGAGTGTATGAGAGGAACTTTACTTGTACAGTTGTTACATCCCCATGACCCAATGCCCTCGCAGCTCCTTCCTGTGAGCAGACAGCGCTCAACCCTTCCCCCCGAGACCAATGTGGCCCAGGACACGCAGGACCACCCAACGCCTGCTGGACGAGCAGTCAACAACAACATGGACACAAACAAAGGTGGTTTGTGGAACTCAAGGAGCAAAGAGAAGCAGAATTTCTGATGCACTGATCACACTTGGGCCCAGGGGCTGCCTTCCTCTTCCTCCTCCTCCTCCTGCAGCAGGAGCCCTGTGGGGCCGGACTTTGCACTGGATCCTGGCAGCAGGTGCTTCTTCAGGTGCATCACCCAGCCTTTAGAGTCAAGTGACTTCACAGCACACCATCTCCTTCTCCTTGAAGGAACATTCCTTCTCAGAAGTGATAAATCATCTACAAATGTCAGACACTCCCCGCTGTCCCCGCGGCAGAGGCCATTAAATATTGCAACCCACCAGGTTCTCTTCAGTTTTGTATGATCAATAGTAGAATGACATGGCAAAACCAAAAATAGATATGAACAAACAACACTCACCTAAACTCTAAGTACAGGACAAGGTGCTTTTTCTAATTTCACATTGTTGTGTTTTACTCCACCAGGTGAAAAACATGAAGCTCTATTCCTCCATTCTTTCTCAGTTTTTCACAATGGAACATAGTCTTTGAGCATGAGTTTGAGTCCACCCTCTTGTACTGTGAGTGGTAATTTCACACAGAAATCACACTAGCAAGTTTGTTTTTTCTTTTGGTAACAGAAACAAAAGACTGTCAAAATCAATGGGCTAAGGGACATGATTTGTTATAAATTTATTTAATCTTCAGTATTTCAGCTTGCACCTTTGCTTCAGCACTTTAAAATAAAATGTTTCAACTATGACAGTAACTGCCTAATTTACATTGCGTCCCAGTCAATGTTCTTATAAGAAGCTCATAATAATCCCATAAAATCATGTCGTGTTTGGTGTTGCATATGACTAGTTCCACTTTTTTTTTTTCCAGAATTAACAGTGTCAAGCTCTTACAAAACCTTGAGTTTACAACATTTGTGTGTGCAGACCCAGGAGTACAAACTGTGACCTGATAATCCTGAAACAGTCAGTAGTCTAGGAGGGAATTCTTTTTTTACCTTTTTTTCTGTGCCTGAAAACAAGAAAACTTCAAATTCTACTGTATATTTAAATGGTAGGAAGAAAAATATACAAGCTTGTATTTATACTGTATTTCTATCAATGGCAACAGGTCATAAATTCATGTTTGCAACTATCACAAAGACTCATGAACACCAATTCATTTTTATACTGTAAATACTGCTGGATTGATGGTTTAGGATTATCAATTCACTGTTGTCGTATGTCTATAACAGTTCAAAAGCATCCTGGAGAAAAATCCTGAAACACATACCTTCCGGTATAGAATAATGCAACTGCATTAGCTAAATATATACTGTACATAAGTCTTATCAGCATTTTACCTACCAAAGATGTAAGATTCCACTTTCAAATACAAAGCAGATAGCCAATAATGTATATTTATAATACAGCCCTCTTCTTTGTTTTTGTTTTTTTTATCCTCTTTTGTTTTAAACAATTTGGTCACAATGCACCTTTGATAGAAAAGCATTTTAAACTTTATTATTAATACTCAGAACATTAGGATTTCCAGAATCTTTTTTTTTTTTTCAGTAGCATTTGTAGAACCACTTTTGGTAACAAATACAGTAGTTAGGAATGAGCATCCAGATGAGAATGCAGAAGTGTATTATCCAGAATCCTTTCCAGCTAAGACCATAGGGCTGGTACTGTGATGAGTAATAGTACTAGAACCACAAAAACACTAGAGTATGTTTCTTAGAGGCTACATCCTCTTTTGCTGGAACACTTTATAAATACATATTAAAAAGTAAGGCAACAACTCCAAACTGTCCAAACTGCTATCTCGACTCAATTTCCAATTAAATCCATGACCATTGGAGATCAATTTCATGCTTGTGGGGTTTAGCATGTGTCTTTATTCTTTCTGAATGGTCCAATAAGAACATACTGTAATAATTTAGCAATTGGTGTTTCTAAACCAATTCTGGAACTTGTGTCCAATGCTGCATCACTAATACTGGCTAGGTACTGAAGTCCAGGGTGTTACCACTGCCCTTTTCTTTTTCCAAGGATTGTGGACACGAATTTGGATTTGCAATAAATAGGTGCACAAATCCAAAAACTCCCTTTCCTACTATGTTTATCACCTACTTGTTTTTTAATTCCTAATGTTCAAATTAAGGAAGCACCAGAGACAGCCTGGTACTAAAAAATGCTCACACCAGTAAACAAAACTTTTATTCAGGACCAATGTTTTTCATGGCCCTGATCTGAATGGACATTCAACTTATGAAGATATGCAAAAGGAAAAGAAAGTCAAATTACAGTAAAGTTATCCAGAGAAGGAGGATGTTACACAAACTCATAAGGAAATGACAGTCTTTTTTCTCTTTTACTATAAATACACGTAACAGTTTAGCAGAAAGACAAGCTAAATTTTAAGATTGTTCACATTTGAAAGTTGTATTATACTCTCTGCTAACGATAAATAAGGAACAGGTCCTGACAATGGAATCTGACATTGCAATTTTCATCAACAGATCTTTGAAGACTGGTTTTAAAGAAGGGTTAAAACAATGATTATGTTTGCAAAGTTCTGAGAAGTCCATCTGTTGTCCAAACTTTGGATTAAAGTCCTTATTTTTTTCCTTTACTTAGAGACAGGTATATACAGTGCTGTTGTAATAATGAAACAAATGTGAAATCTACTGTAAAGTTGCACAATACAGAAAACTGTTGCTCCATCTTCTACTACATAAATGTGTGACTCCACAGGTTAATAATGCTGTTTTGTTTTTTTGTTAAGTTGGGATTATTCCATCACGTCTAAGACCTCTCTTTAATTCCAAATCCTCCAGTTTTTTCCACAGTTCTTCACGCTCTTTCTCTTTCTTCTTCTCACTGACAGATGAAATAAAACAAAGAATTAGCAGGAGAGAAAACTGTATAATATTTGTGTTTAAAAATACGTAGTTGACTAATTCTCTTGAACACAACTTTAATTTCCTAATATATTATTTAACTTTTAAAATATTTTCCTTGTTGTTACCTACATAAATATAACTGAACAAATCAGTATGAGAAGAGCATAAAATGTAAGCTGAGCAAAGTGACAGGGTTCATAGACACTAATTTGCAATGAGGAATTTAAAAAATGCAGTGGACTTTTACTATATTCTGTCAAATTATAAAAATTAACAGTTCAGACTAAGTTATGTAATTATTTTTATGTTTGCTTAAGATATACATAATCTTCTAAATCACAGCAACTTTCTGGAAAGCATTCCCTGATTCTCTTAGAATCACTATTTTTACTTACATTGACTGCTGGCTTCCCTATAGCTTAGGCACCAACCAAGGCAAAGTTCAACCTACAAGATGTGCATTTTGTTCAGTGAGTTACTCTTTTTCCACACCAAATTCCTGCAAGATCTACGTAGCATTTGCTTTAACAACAGACTTCAGTGGCTGATGTGAGAAAATTAAACAGCAAACCTAACATTTACTTTACCTGCATTGTTTGCTTTCTAAATTTCCTGTCTCTGCCACAGCTCACTGTGAATAAATTTCCTTGAGACTGCAAGGCACAAAATGCTTTCAAGTTCTATGACATCACCTTGCAGGTTTAGATGAAATGGAAATCTAACAATGACAGATACACAGAATCTCTGCCAGTCACTTTACAGAAATCTTGAGAAGTATTTCAATAGATTAGAAATATTCCTACACACTCTGATTTCAGTCAACATACAAACATCTCATTTGTTTGGAATTTTGATTTCCCAAAAGGATTTTAAACATATAAAAAAATACAAACAACTTTCAGATAAATCCCTGCAGAACAGTAGAGCAAAAAAGAGCCTATTGCTACTAGAGAGTATTTAAATTCAAATACAAGAATAAGAGAAATAGCCTAACATTTTCAGGCTACTTACCAACCTTTATCTTCTAATCATTAGGAAATAAATGCCTGCTTACCTAAAGGTCTATAAGAGGATGATTACCTCATCCAACTTACCTATCTGACCTATCCTAGCCATTAATATTAAAGTTTGAGGAAAAATACCTTCAAGTGGTACCAAAGCTACCCTTTTGAAATGTGGTTTTATTAAGATGCTAAAGATTTTCTGAAAACATTAAGGTAATACCTTGGTTTATGCATTCAGATTTTAAAATTGTAAGAAGTAAATAAAAATGGTGAGATTGTTAGCACCAGCCTTGGTAAGAAATACAGCGTCAGCAGGTGCAAAAGAAATTCTTTGTGGAGTTCAGCCACTAAACTTTCCCCATTATCCACACATGGGACACACCACTGCAGTGCCTGGTCCTGTTCAGAGCAGAATTTCTCATCTTCAGGGGCAAAGTGCAACCACAAATTGATTCAGGTCACTAAGCTGCCTTAGTGAATAACTGGATTAGCAGAGCAGTCCTAAAACTCTCTGCCTTTTTTCTGGGAAACCACACAGTTTGTCTCAGCTGCACTATGAGATTGGCATTTACTTATCAATACATATCAAGAATATGTAGCTTCTTAGTTTAAATGTATCTTTAAACAAGTCTCTGAAAATAAAATACCATATTAATGAACTAGTCTGTTATGTGCAGATTTTTTGGGCTATAAAACAAAGTGGAATGAAAGGCCAGTTTAACTCCAGTCACACAAGTCAAAAAAACTCCAACACCCAAGAGACTTTCAAGGCTGGACTGTCCTAAAAACCTCTGCTGACATGAAGTGCCCTTTGCATTGCTTGGGGGAATCCTGAGTTGCAGCCAGGTGTGACTTAATTGACGTTGCAAACTGTTCAAAATTTCTGAAATTTGCTCCTCTTTTTCACCTAATCTTTGCATAAGGTGAAACTTTTCAGAAAAGATGCTGCATTGTAATGGAGAAATAAAGATTAGGGAAAATAGGAGAAGAGACAAGTAGCCACTAGAGTTGAACTAATGCCTCAATGAGTGATGTATTTAATGGATCCTGCATACTGAAAGATACATTTTATTATGTATTTTATATATGTGATGGATACAGCAGGACCTCTGATTAAGAAATAAAAAGGCTGGGAGATGTCATTCTGCTTTAAGACCACATCCAACCTACAAACAGCAGTTTAAAAAACCAAATCTTAGGGGTTTCCCCTCATGTCTCTTTCTAAACCTCAGTGTAACTTTTTTTTTTTTTAAGTCTTTAAGCAAAGTGTTACCTTTAAACCCTTGTTTTCCTTTTATTATTGAAGATCTTGATACCCTTAAGTGTTTTGGAGTGTGCAGTCAAAAAGGAATTGCAAGAGGAATGTGGATTCCCAAGCAATGCAATGGATACTGTATTTAATAAAGGCTAAAGAACAACCTGCACACAAACTCACATCCTGCAATGAGAAGCCTAACGAGCAGGCAAGGGCAAAAATGGGGCAGTGTCTATTTTGTCTGACATTCTGCAATTGCACCTGAGTGTAAGGGCAGAATTAAACTGCCGGCCGTGTGCACAGCTGACAAAAAAAAGCTTTAAAAGTTACCGCTGACGATCTGACTTGTAAGTGGCTGTCAGCTCGTCAAACATGGTGCTGTTCATCTCCATAAATGCCTTCAACACATTGTAGACTAAAGCCACAATAGCCCTGTGAAACATGGAAGAAGAAGAAGAAAGAAAGGAATCTATTAGTTTCAGGTGAAATCAAACGTGACATAAAAAGTGTCTTCTCTTCCCAGCCTTTCTGTGACCAATTCTGTTCCTGCAAGTATGGTTATGTAAATTCTTCGATTTCAGTGAAACTACTTTTGATTAACATACTTAAAGGTGAGAATCAGCCTTCATGTCCCTACTGACTACTGAAAGGGAGCAGGCCAAAACTCCAGGGCAAAAGGCAACAACAGAAAGCTATTACATATAACTACAGTCTCTTCTCTCATGCTGTGGAGCAATTCTGAATGCAACTTCAGAGATTCAAATCATCAATGATGGCAGAAGGAATAGAATTCAAACACAAAATGAAAGTGATTCATATTTCCTTATGACTCTTCTATGAAGCTGAATATTCAGTGCATCTATGCAAAATACAAAGCTGTACTGCAAGAGTGATTTCCTTGTGCTCATACAGCTCATATTCATTTTCCCTTTCCCAGCTCCTGATCCACTACTCTGGCTGCCATATTCAGACCCAGGGCTGCTGAAGAAGCAGCTCCTCAGCCAGGAGGCAGTGAATCAACAGCAAAAGTGCCAGGAACCTTTGGAGCTAATCCTTACAGCACACAAACTATGTGCCATTTCCCACGCACCCCTGTCTCTCTCCTCTCTTTAAATAAACTTTCTTTTTTGTTGCCTACATGAAAAATTATTTTATTAATATAAAAATTCTTTCAATATCTCCTTTATTTTAGGTGCGTCTTTACCTGGCTCATGTAACAAAATTTCTATTGGTATGAAAACTCTGGGAACTGGGATACTGGAATATTCTCATTACCAGTGCATAATATAAAAGGTTGGAGACCGGTAATGGAGTGCTGTGCCATGAAAAATGTCCTTTTGTGACCAGTGTTAATTTACATAGGCTTTCCAGCAGCATTAGATTTGTCATGTAAGCACACAAAGTTGAGAGTTTGACTAGGTACAGAACAAAAACACCCATGTTTGAAAAGATGAAACATTTTACAGTAAGCAGCTGGGATCTGAACATTACAAATACTGGGTGTACTAAATGCCAATCATCTTGACTTAGAAAAACTTTCCAACTAAAATACAGGCTATATGTCATCTAACTGTAATAAAATTTTTTATGAATACACTTTTTACTAGGTAATTCAGTTCAAAATGAAATTGCCTACTTATCATGATATCAATATAAAGTAACTGCTCAATTATTGTCATAGAAAACAGCTGTATTTAAATAAATTTGGAAAAAACAACTCAATCTAAGAATATACTGTCTGTATTTTTCATGGATGTTTAGAAAAAGGCCAACACCAGAAGTCTCCCAGAGGTATCAGTTGGTGATACAGCCACAAAGCTTTATTAATGCCAAATGATATTCTTCTAGACAATTTACAATCAGGCTTAAGAGCCAACCCATTTATAAAAAAACTGCGTAGGAGAAACTTGATGAGCAACATTTTTCCTTCAATAACAATGTAACATTTAATTTCTTCTTTTTTCCAACTTGTGAGAAGGCCTATTTTTATCTCATAAGGTAGTGATTTTTGTACACATACCAGTTAATTAAAAACACCGAGACAAGCTCAAGTGCAGACTAATATATACTGGCATTAACAGAGTTGCACTTGCTCAGAGCAGCTTTGAGTCTGCATCTCTCCCATTCACATGTTCTTCGGCAGACAGTCCCTAATTTTATCAGTGGGATGTCAAATGCTAAGATAAAGTGTAAATGCACAAACTTACGGATTCCAGTGCTCTTTAGAAATCCTGTAAAGGCTGGAAAACATGATGGGAAGTATAACGTTTGAATTCTCCTCTATCAAACTCATGATGTATTCATTATTCCAATAATACAGCGCTCTTTCAGCCACCTTTGAGTCAAAGAAATAAAGTATTAACAGGAATGCAGAGACCTGTAATTTCGTGATTTCCTGAAGGAAAAACAAATCACAGAGAAACTCCACAAAGATGAGCTAATAGGAGTCATTAGTTTTGGAATTAAATTCAAATCAGTAGCATAATATGCATTAATGGAATTAAGTTTCTATCCTGTAGCTCTGATCCCACAGCACCCACTCTATTTCCTGAGCAATGTGTTATTGCTCACTGAAGACTGGATGCAGACACACCATCAGTGCTACAGTTGAGGAAAGGAAGGAAGAGCGACTTCCAATCACCCTTTCCCTCAAAATCAGGAAGAGGGGAGTTGGAAAAAACCCAGCAGTGCTGGGATACCAGAGGAAGGAGACAGGGAAAGGCCAAGTAGCTGGGCTGGATAAGAGAGGAGAAATCTTTACTGTGGGGAAGGTACCAAGGACAGTAATCACCCTGGAGAGGAGCTGGGGTTAGGAAGGAGGATGCTGATCTTAATTATGATTTTAAAAAAAGATGTTGTTCACTGAAGACCTGAAAAGTCACATCTGTCTTTGTGCCAGGACAGATCACCAGGCTTAATATGGAGACACTACAGGCCATGAACTCTATATCCTCTTCACACATCCATTTACATCCCATTCATTCCCCTTCTTCCCATTATACAATGTGATTAAAATAGGCTACAGTTTGTGTCACCTCCAACCAGACACACAGTTACATGGTTAGAAGGAAGCAAGTTAGAAAACAAGAACTGCAAAGCACTGCACCAAAACCAGGCAGCAAACCCATCCTCCCAGCACTGTCACTCACAGTTAGAAGTTCCCAAAGTCTGCCTGAGCACAGGTTAAGGATTTGTGAGGGGCTCAGAAGGACAAGTTGTGTGGTGTAACTCCTAACACCTCTAACAAGCTATTCATGGAGCTCAGACCTAACCTTCCACCCCAACATACCCCCTTCCACAAAAAACAAGTATTTAAAAAAATAACATAAAATAATAGTTACATCTGGGAGGAGTTATGTTTGAAACTGAGACTATACTTTCCTATACAAACAATAACATCTACCACTGACCTGAAAATGAGGGCTAGAGACACACTTGGCAATTTGTTTAAACAAGGGTTCCTGGATTTTGACAAATTGTGATGGTTCAATTACATCCAAGATTTCCTCCAGCTCTCCTAGAAACATGACCTAAAGACAAAAAAGAAATCATTGAATATAAAACCTCCAAATCATCTTGTTCTGCAGAATGCTGGTGACCTTCAAATTCTACTGCTTCAAGAAGAAATGGAAACCTCACTAGCTCAGTGAGACCCTTTCTCAAAAAATGTAATCAGTTCTATGTTGGCAGCTTTTGTACTCAGTCCCTTAAAACAAGGACAAGTTTCTTTTTCAAGAAAAGAAGCACTGAAAGTATTTTGAATAAAATTCAGAATTGCAGCAGTACATACATCCAAGCTAAATACCTTGTCTCATACAAAGATCTGAACAACCAAAACCTTAATAACTAAGGAGATTCTCCTAATTTTACTTCTTTTTTGAGAGCAATATTCAAAGTAATAGTTTTGCTGTTTCACAAAACCTCACTAGGGAAACTCTGATTTGCATCTGAAACAAAAATGCTCATGCTCAACTGCATCTTTTACATGTTTAGTAGGTAAACACCACATAAGGTATCTTTCATCCTCACTGTAAAAATACTGCCTTCAGATAGAAACAATTCCAAGCCTGACAGAGTTTTCCAATCTATCCTCAAATATGTTTATTTTCTCCTTTCTAAAAAATTCTCTGCAGAAGTACCAGGACTTATTTTATGAATAGAAACCAGAATCATCAAACTTTTCACAGTCAAAACTGTTCAAAAACCTAGAATTACAGTATTGAAAAATCATCTACAAGAAATAATATCAAGATTCACCACAGCACGTGCCATCAACCACGAATTATTTAAAGATGTCCTGCTCATTATGCTTTAGCACAAAATAACTCTCTCTTCTTTTTTCTTCTTTTTTTTTTTTTTAATACTAGCATATCACTTACCTCTTTCTGACTGCAGGTTTTTGGCCAGAATTTCATTAAACCTCTAATGACCTAAATTAGAAGGAAAAAGAAATTAGATTTTTTACTTTTCTCTCCACAGGGTAAGCCATTCATAGTTTTAAAAAAGTATGAAAGAAATATTTACTGGTTCTGTGAGTGAGGGGTCTTTCTCCAGAAACTGTACTATGCAATACGCCAGCTGTGAAGAGGTAAGAATTTACAAGAACAAAATTAGAACATTTCTTCAAAGAAACCACAAAACCCCATCTTTTTTAAAAAGAGACATTTAAGGCAAGATGCTATTCAGCTGTCTCAAACTACATCCAAATTTAGACTGAGATTTGCACTGTGCAAATCCATTCAAAGTTTAGTTTATAAGAAACAAGAGGACACTTTACAAGAAAAATTAGTGACAAAGCAGCATATAAAAATAAAAATCAGAACAACTTGGAATTCTAAATACAGTCATACAAGCAATGTTTTGAAGCTTCTGCTACTCTCTTAAACTGCGTCTTTTTACTAATTTTATACAGCAAAGTCGTGAGAATTCTTGCAAGATGAGTCGACACAGCTAAAACCTGGAATAACACACTTAGAAAGCAGAGCTTTATCACCATTAGAAATATTGCACTATCTGAAAATCAGAGAGAAAGGCAACAGGTAGCAGTTATGAGAGGGAAAATTACATCATGTAAGCTGGAGGTATAAAAAGATGTATGAGAGCATAAATGCAGTATTAAGGAATCCATGAGGGAGAATATTAAATGAAAAAATGTGGGTATTAGTATTCAGAAGGTTGCCAGGGTGAAGAAGAGCCTTGACAGCACAAGACTAAGGAAACCCAAACATCCTCTTGGGAGAGAGAATGGGAAAGGCAAACTTGTGAAAATGAGAAAAGAGCAGAGAGGAAAACCTAGAGAGAGAGCTTAACCACTAAATAAAATTTCTAAAATAGTACAGATGTATGTTATGCTTTTAACTATCTAATCAGAACAGAAGCTAGATATTTGTCAAACAAAGGATACTGAATAAATTTTGAAAAAATCTGTTGTATTTTCTCCTCATTTAGAATTTTTCCCCACTTTATTTGTGCATGTAATTTTAAAAGCAACCTTAAAAAATATGCATATAATTCTTACTGAATAGAAAATATTTTCATAATTTCTACCTGTGCATGGAAGAGTGATAAACTCCTGACAGTGTGTAAAGGGATCAGCACCTTCACCAGAAACTGTTTATGCTCTGCCTTGAGAGGTAAAGCAAAACCATTGATAATACTGGAAATTAGAAAAGAAATATTTGTTAGTGTCATCAGCACAGAGAGCAATACTGAGGTCTGAACAAGCACTTTCTGAATTAAAATATATTTAGCAGTCAGCACCTGTTTACAAATAGCACTTGTAAACAGGTGCTGACTTTGGTCCTGCTTTATATTAGCAGGGCACTACATATCTGGGTAGCAATCCAGCTCCCATTAGGAATAAAACAGCTGCACAAATCTGCTGCCAAACAGATAAGACCTTGTCTATGTGGTCTGTAAATTCATGGAAGCAAGGTGGTCTCAAGTAATTAACCTACCAAAATTAGATTCACTTAAAACATTCACTCTGCTAAGTGTGCTCAGAAGAAAATAATCCTCCAGCATGTAAGGAGTATTTAATGCACTCATACACATAAAATCAATCCAACCCTTTGGCTGTAACTTCCATGTAGTTATATATTCTTGGCAAAGATGCGACAGAGATTTGCACATAGGCTTAAAGATGAGCATGTGCACACATCTGTTTTCAGAATCAGGGATTATCATAATACTTTTTCCGAATCTGACACTATCCTGACGTGTCCACAAGGGAAGTCTGAGTTAGATAATAAATAAAGACTTATTTACCTTCCTAAAATTTCCAACAGTTCAGCTACGCCATTGAAGTGTTCAGTTTCATAAACAAATCTAAAAAAAGAAAAGTTAAATATAAGTGATATATCAGTTTCCTAAAGCGTTCATGAGTGAAAAGCGCTTTCTTCCACAACTTACCGTAGAAAAATATTATTAATCTGTTTTCGGATAAATGCTCTAAGACCCAGGAACTTGCCATAAATTCTGTGCAAGACTGTTTTTAGGTAGTCTCGTTCTCGAGGGTCTTCGCTGTCAAACAGCTCCAACAGCTGTGTTCAAAGGAAAAAGAGAACTGAAAGAGGAGACATTTGACAAGTAGAACACACAGACTTCTGCATGAAACTGAATTCATGAAAACACATGAATGAAAGAATGTGACATCCAGGGCACCAAGGATCTCCAGTACTAAAAAAATCTGCTGGAATCTCAGTACAACATCACAAAACTCAGAACAATAAATTTGTGATTAACTAGCTCCAAAACGCTGCCTTCTTTGTCACCAAAAAATAATATGATAAGACAGTTTGACTTTTATCATCCACCATTCCCTGACTGTGCAGAACCAGAAGATCCTCATTTGAGCTAGTACTTTGTTCTCACAACATTGTGTCAAGGTCACATTTTTCTAATTGCTTGTAATTTATATGATGAGCTCTTAAGCTTTCCTAGTGATTGTGTGGCCTTCACACAGTGGAAAGACTCAACAGGGAAGTCATGCCAGCACAGGATCTGCTGTTACAGGATCTCCATCAATTGCCACAGATCAAAAGCATAAGAGAGAATTAATCCTTTATTTTTAACAAAATTATTTCATTATCAGTGCTGATTAAAAAACCAAAACAAAATAATAAAAAAAGGCAAAAAAAAAAAAACCAACAACAGAAAACACATATTTACCAAGCAGATCTTAAATAAATAAAGTATAAAATGGTTATGTGAGACTCAGTCAAGAGAGAAGGTATTTTTAGTGTCTGGTATTGTACAAAATATACCCCAAACACTGACATGTGAAGGATTTGAAATGAGCAGCAGGAGTATCAACTACAGATCTTTGCTCTGTTCCCCTTGAATCTCCTGCCACAAAAGTACGATCTTTCCCTTGGCCACCTTCTTCATTTTTTTGTGACATCACAACATTGGCTATTCTGAGAATGTTCAGAATAAATTCAGAGGCAAACTTTACCTAAAAGCAAAAAGCACAACCGACTGCCACAAATGTGCAGAAAACAGGGAATTTTAGGTAATTTCTAGTAATCATAAGGAAGCAGTATCTATCTTGCATGAAAAAAAATAGCAACTGTCAACCAGTACCTATCTTGCAAGAGAAATAAAGATAGTTTGTCAAACAGGTCTTGCAAATGGGTAAGATGCTGTCAGAAAATCATTACAGGAGTGGCAGGAAACAAAATTATCTTAGATTCACAAACAGATAAATTATAAAAACCTATTGCAAGTAGATATGTCAGTGTATGCATGCTACACCTGATCTGTTAAACTGCTACACAGCTTTGAGGAGGTGAAAATGTATAGGAAATAAACAGGATTAAAAGTTGTTAGGCTGACTGGGATTTTGCTTTCTAACATGCAGGTCTAGGACTGGTGCACACATTGCTCCTCATTGTTTTGAACATTTCTGCAGCTTGCAATGACACCTCACTGTATTTTCCTTGCAGCAAGAATCTGCAGTGGGAATTTCATGAGGGAAGTACAAGGTTTGTCAGCTGCCCTCCAGAGGTTATAAACACATTGCTTTGTTCAATTAGTTACAGATTTAGATAAATAAATAGTCACCTCATCCTTCCCCAAATAGCACATTTCAGCCTAAGACAGCAAACAGCTGGAAGCACTTATGTTTTTCATTTTCTTACTGGATTGAAAAGTATTTATATTTCCAGTTCTCTTATGCAGATCCTCTCTGGAAACACTGCTAAATTCAGTCTCTCATAAAAAAAAATAAATAAATAAGACAATTATTTTTCTATGTCCAATTTGGTATTAGGTTTCAACAATAAAGTCTTATTTTTATGGATAAGCTGCAAGACTTCCATAATTTATGTTGGCTATTCTACACATACATAGAAAAGGGAAATTAATTTTCCAAAATAGCAACCTACATAACACAGAGACTTGTGGATATATTTGAACAGTATGTCTCTTAGCAACCACTGCCAACCATTTCGAACTGTACATAAGCAGGATTTAGAAATGAACAGCTACACTGGTAAATACAGTATTTTATTAAAACATACAGCTGAAAGCCAGAAAAAAAAAAAAAAAAAACATAAAGCAAGTAAACAGGCAAAAAGTTTGAAAAAAGTCCATTAAAAAAACATGGAACTTTTTAATTTGCTTTTTTCACACAGGCCTCCTTACTGCCAAGAAACATTTCATTCAAATAAAATTTTAAAAATTTAATTTTGAGGAAAAGCTGATTCCAAATACTCCAAATGTCCCACTTGTGTTGTCAGTGTCACAAGACACCAAAATGCTTAATATTCTTAAGTCCCAAATTGCTCTCCTGTGCTCTCAGTTGCAGATACTCAGGAGTTACTCCTGACACACAACAAATATAACAGGAAGTGGAAGGGCACCTCAGTTCCTATAATTCACCACAAAGTATTTACACACATGGAAATATATCTACTTGCTTGTATATATGTGTATATATATATATGTGGCTGAATAGAATTTTTTATAGAAAAAAGTGCATTTTAAATTGACACACTGTGCACAGCAATATAAAAATGTGCTTCACCAAACCATATGGCAAGAACATAGGAATCCTTAGAACTCCTTTGACCACTTTAATTGTAATATCTTGATTTTTGATACACAGGTTTTAAAATCTCATATTTCCCCCTTTCAGTAGATACCATTCTTCCATTTAGTAGATTTAATAAAAACTAGCAGAATTTGAAAAAAAAAAATAAAATCCTTGGTTTAGACCCATTCTCCTGTGCCAAACAGAGTTTTGAATGTCTTAAAAGGGTGTGAGTGGGATGTTGCCAGTCATGACCAAGTTCAGCAGCACACAACAGGAGCATCTAAGAATTATTTCTACTAGATTTTGAAGGAGAGCACTTGCATTCATCCTAATGCAATCCTGCTCTATCTAATCAAACTAAAACCAGCCTGGAAAAACCTGTCAGGAGCGATTTATCATGCATGTTCTTTTATCTCCAGCAGGTACTGAATGAACATATTGGTGCACCTCCTTGTCAAATCAGTACTGAGAGGAACAAGAGGAAACCACCAGAGATTTGATCCAGATGAAAAATGCTCTTGTGTTTAGGAGATGGATAAAATAAAAATATAAGTACATCCCATTGCTTTCTTAGGACAAAGGTCTTGTGATAACGACAAGGAAACTGAATTCCCTTCTTGGAAACTTTGAATGTAAGGACAGAAATTTCTCTTTTCATTACATTTTTCAGGTATTCTTCATCCAAACAACATACATGAACAGTAAAAGCACAACTTTTATTGCCTAAGCAGTACAGGGGAAAATAAAAGCTCCATGAGTGCTAAGGGGCAAGAGAAAGGTCTTCAGAAATGCTGAGTATCTCCTGCCAACTCTAGTTGGTTTTTCATTCAAGTGTCAGCCTGCAAGGAACTCCTTTTCCTAACTTAATAGAATTCCTTCTAAATTCCCTTGATTTCAAAAGCAAGCTACAGACAGCATCAAATACAAAGGTCTTTCTGACTCTGCAGTTATACAAAAACTCATGAAGGGAAAAGAAATCCCAAGACAGGCCTGTTCTCAAATCTGAAGACAAAAAAATGTATGTGGTGAAGTATCCTGGCTTATCCTAGAAAACAACTTCTTCAACCACCTCTGTTTGTATAAACAATATTAAGACACATCAAAACTGGTGTTTAAGTACTCTCTCTAGATAGAGAGAAAAGCATTTTGAGACTACTTGATAGCAAACTTTTCATTTTTCAACAGTTACTGTTTCAGCTCTGTCTCAAAACCAGCAAGTCAAATATTTTGATTGAGATATTGAAACTGGATCCAAACCATCTATTTTGTGTATCTATAGCAACAGAGACTGACATATAAACACACACACCTTTTCCCACTACCTCCGTAAATTGAAAACTTTCATTTTAGATGCTGGTTTAGCCTTTTTCTGTTGCTAATGAAGCTACACTTTCAAATTCTAAACAAAATCTTTCTAAAAGATTTTTTTTTTTCAAAGGCAACATTAAGCCTTAAAGAAAACACACCAGCTTACCTGCAATACAAATTTCTGATCTATGTACTTTTTGGCAATGCTGGGCTGAAATTCTTGGCTTTCCAAAAATCGTATGAAAAACTCATATACAAGCTGCAAAAGAAACAAACAAAACACTGGTTTAGTTTATGACTTAATTTGCTTCATATTTTAATATTTCCCTAAGTTATTTTGTTAGAAGATTAAATGTTTTCTTTTCCACAGTACAAAAGGTTAAAAAAGGGGTTTAAAAAAAGGAAAATATTTCTCTCCTTTATTGAATTGCCACCTTTCAGTTAAAGTTAATTACATGATCTTTTTAAGCTCCCCTTGCTTATTTAACTCCAGTCAAAGACATTTCATCACTAAGAACAGGCACTGCCATCTTGTAATGCTTGTTATCATCTTGTAAAGCTTCCTAGAGTAATTGGGAAGCACATTTAAACTGCCCTCTGAACTGCTGAAGTCACATCAAATACAGAAATTACAATTCTGAAGGGCTTGGTGAAACACTTGGAAATATTTAAATTAAATTAGAAACTGCTTAGAGTAGTGTTCTAGTACAACTTGAAACACAGAAGAAGAATACAAACCAGAATTTATTCAGAAGTTCCTAATTTACTGCAAAGATTAGCCTCAGGGCTGGAGAAAATCTGCTTATTTTCATGCAATTCCATCTCTACCTAAACTCTTCAGTGGGACAGCAAGACTTTTCATTTAGAGCAGAAAAAGAAGAGTACAAAAACCAGGGAACAAGGAAGTGAAGTGAAACAGAGACTGCTGTGGCCTCATAAGACAGCAACTCTGATCTGTCACTGGTAATGAGCTACCAGCCACCCATTCTCTTTGCAGAACCTTTTCATAAAGAGCAGCCATGGAAAACTTTTTCCTCTTTTGTCTTTAGTGAGTAAGAATATTGATACTGAAAGGAGAAAGGAAGCTTAAAAATTACATTTTAACATGATTTTAAACTTTTCCATGACAGCAATATGCTGCAAAACTGCTGCTGCTACTTTATAACAGCGTTCTCTGACTTCTGAAAGGAAGCAATAGGAAATCAAAAAGCAGGAGAGAGGTTTAGAAAAAAGTGACAGCTTACATAACACCAACATTAAATCATACGGAAATCAATTCCATTGACTTTTTACAAATGCTTTGGTGAATTTCTTCTTGACAATGGTAAGTCATCCACTGGATAAGAAATTCCATCATTTCCATGCAAGTAATGACTTTTTGAACTACAGCACCAGTGTCACAATGTGCTGTTTCCAGGCAGGCACAGCTCCTCAGAGCTGCCTTGACGTTTTGAAGATTCTTATTTTTTTGTGAAATTTAAATATAAATAAGGGATGAACCTACATTTCAAGAGATTCTGAATTAGAGAGCACAAAAGAGTGAAGCAAACCGCTCACAGGATTGTGCATGCAACTGTAAAATAAAACCCTCATTTCAGGCTGAGATCAATTTTGCTTCCTTGCTCATAAAAACTCCCAAACTCCACAAACTTACTCGAGCCAACTTCTTGCAAATTTACCAGTGGTGTGAGTCATTATCCCGACTAACACAGGATCTTCATCTATATTTTCTATAAAGAAATTTACTATATCTGTATCAATGATGCTTCATCAGGTTTAGTTTATCTTCTTCATTCAAAAATCACAGAATGATGGAATGGTTTGAGTTGGAAAGGACCTTAAGGATCACCTCATCTCACCCTGCCATGGGCAGGGACACCTTTCCCAAGACCAGGTTGCTTATCCAACCAGGGCTCCATCCAGCTCAGCCTTCAACACTCCCAGGGATGGGGCAGCCACAGCTTCTCTGGGCAGCCTGTGCCAGGGCCTCACCACCCTCACAAGTCAAGAATTTCTAATAAAGTGTACTCTGAATCTTTCCTTGTCCTATCACTATCTGACCATGTGAAAATTCACTCTCCCTTGTTTTTTTATTAGCTCTCTTTCAAGTACTGGAAGACTGCAATGATGTTTCCCTGGAGCCTTCCCCATGATGAACAACAGGACAGGCGCTCCAGCCCTCTGATCATCTTTGCACCCTCCTTATGATCATCTTTGCACTCTTCTCTCTGGACCCACCCAACAGGTCCACAATTTTCTTGTGCCAGTAACTCCAGACCTGCACGCGGTGTTATTCCACATGGGGGTCTCAGAATCCCTTGTTTTGACAACTGAAATTCATAGGAAGGGATGGTACTCAGTGAGCTTGAATCCTGCTACAAATACCTGGGAGCAAACCTTGACTCTAGGAGAGGAAGGACTTACATAGGGATGCAGCTTCTCATTCATTTTTCTGATCAGTTGCCAACACTTGTGCACTTTTATATGAATATTAACCACCCTCAATAAAACAAAACTGCCAGCAGTGTCATCCTCACAATGCTCATGCTGAAGCTGTTGAAAAACACTTCTACATCAAAGTAGTTGGGAAAGCAAAAATGTTTAAATCAGTGAAGGAAAACAGGAATATGAGGGACACCATCAATATAGCTATGAAAAAAAGGTTTAACATTTTCCAAATATCATTAAGTTCGCTCCCATCTCTGTAGGTACTATATTAGAATCACAAACAGTATTATAAGTGTTAGTGTCTCAGAGACTAGTTCTGATTCACAGGTTTAAAAAAAAAAGCTGGGAAAGTTATTAGATACATTAAACAATGACAACAACTTCTTCTGAGGTAAATAATCAAAAACCTGTAAATGCGGCCACGATGCCTCCAAGGTGGGCTCATCTTCTTCTGGATCAAATTCATTGCTGTCACTAGGTGGGAGAGTTCTGAAGATATTGCAAGAAACCTGAAAAGGCAAAGAAAGGGGGATGAGATCCATTCTTCAAACAGGTAATAGATTTCAAGACTCTGTATATCTGTACTGCACTATCCTCCATCACTTAAACACTATTTCTTTTTCCTGCTGTCTGACAAGGATCTTTAGCAACAGCACAGGGCTAAGGAACCTGTCACTTTACAAACCTGCCACCAGCCTTGGCTTTTCCCCTTTCCTCTGATATCCTGCATTATCCGGTATGGCACAGTGTTCCAGAAGAGCCCACCAATATGGAATTGCCAATCCTGATGGCATCAATGGGAACCAGGACTGCTTAAGAGTTGTAGGAAATACCATGGATGTGTATTTATAAGTGTTGCTGTACAGCACTTGGTTATTTTTGTCTGTACAGAGAAACATTAATGATTAAGGTCTCATCTGTCAGCACTTATTAGGAGCTGCCAGTGCTACTCACACATTAAATGCCTGGACACCTCACGCCAAGTACAAAACTTGGTAATAAATAAAAGCAAACAACAGTATTTGCTTGACACTTAGCCTACATTTTATTTCATGGCTGGCTCACTTTGCCTAATCTTATTTAGAGGCACTTTGGTGAGACTGCCTGGCTTTGTGAGGTTCATGCTATCAGCAAAGACTGAGGCAGAGAGCTTTCCTGGGTTAATTAGAGTGCTGAATGGAGCGTACAGCTTATTATGCAGCAAATCTGATAAACTGCAAACATGCTATAGGGCCTCTCTGCACTTGGAAGGTGATGATGAGCCTTCCTTGCACTCTGCTGCTGCGCATTTGACCCATCTCTAAGCTGGTTAATCAAACAGCTGGGAAAAACAGCATGTCATCCCCTAATCTATACATGACCCCTTCATAGTAGTTCAGACAAACTAAGCTATTTAAGGCATA
The DNA here is from genome assembly GCA_009812075.1 of Sialia sialis. Taxonomy (NCBI): domain Eukaryota; kingdom Metazoa; phylum Chordata; class Aves; order Passeriformes; family Turdidae; genus Sialia; species Sialia sialis. The sequence continues at coordinate 1,739,037 of VRYO01002775.1, forward strand.
AAACTAGTATGTTCTTCAGCATCCTTGTTTGTTTTTCCAGCTTTTTTACTCCAGTCTGTAAGGCATATTTTTAGTATGTTGGCAACATAGTGAGAAAGGGCACTTTAAAGCCCACAGTTTAAATACAATCCAGATTTAAATAGGGTGAAGTTTTAGAATTTGCAGGACAAACAGAACAGATTCTGGCTGTAAGAGGTAAGTGCAGGAAAGCACACGTGGTGCACCCGAGTGAGGGATGCTCGCTGAACACAGGAGAGTGAGCAAGGCAAACCAGTGAGCACAGAAAACAAGAGGCCACACTGGTTTGTGCTGGGACTTGTCCCTTCCTGCCACAAGAGGGTGTGTGCCACTGCAGTTCCAGTCCTGCAGGCTCTACAGAAGCCCCACTCTGTAAAGCTCAGCACACAGACTCACTCCAGCCCTGATGGGTGCTGAACTCCTCCTGCCCGTACCCACACCAGCCAAGTGACTGCCAGCATGCATTAGGAGATCTTCTCCTCTCCCCAGCCTCTTCCCCAACTCATTCAACTTATTCCCCAACTTCTCTCAAGAGCACCTTCACAAAGAGACATTTCTTATCTCATGAGAGGTCAAATAGCCAGGAATATACACGTTACAGTTTGTCTTTCCTCAAGGATTCCTGAGCTTCTCCTTCTACTATCTCTGATATGAAAATGCAGGGAGAGGAAGAGTGATCAGAATTAGCAAGACAGAGCTTCTATGGCAGAACACAAAAGAAGGTAGACAGCCCAAAGGATTCTCAGGTGGGAAATGTACCTTGAATCCAAACATCTGGTATTCTAAAATACTCACTCAAAATTTTTTTGTTAATGCTTTCTAGTAAAAAATCCCAACTCTCTCAGGATTTGGATCAAAATAAGAAACTAAGAAAACCAAAGGCAGGTTGTTGTTTTTTTCTTTCTTGTTTCAAATGAAATTTAAAACAGAAAAGAAAATTTTCTGCAAATATAACTACACATGTATTATTAAAACTTGTACCTACAGATCATTCATCAACTGTTTTGTTTAGAAACTGGAACAAATACTGAATTATGACACAAGCAAAACCTGCAAGGCAAAGTACATACTTTCAGAATGAAAAGCTAAATGAAGACAAATTCCTGTAAGACTCAAATTAAGTCAAACCAATCCTCAAGCAGTTACTGCTAGGGTCTTACCAGCATGACAGAAGTATGAGAGGTTCAGCAACAATTAGTTAAGTGCCAGCACTGACACTGGGATCTTGAGCTTGGGACAAAATTAGTATGATTTCTGGAGAGTGCCTATTAAAAAATGCCAGTCTCAAGGCAACTCAAAAGCAGGATTTTTGCATAAGAAAATTAACATGTAAGAGTAAATGCAATGTAAGCTAGAATATGGTCCTAGTATGCAGTTTGCTCTCTTTAATTTTCTGTTTTGCATGAGGAGTAAAGATAAGCTATGTGGAGCCAAAATGCAGCTATTCTGAGGAAAACAGAACAGGTTATCTTTAAGTGATTTCCCCAGGTTATCATAACTTTAGGAGATAATGTGTGCCATTACAGTTATATTAATCACCACAACACAGCACGATAGCTCATTTACATGCAGTGTCAATTTATAGCATGCTTATCTAAATCAGTAGCCTCTGGGTGGTTAATGTTTATAAGCCTCTAAGGGAGAACTCGAGGCAGCAAGTCCTTCCATGCATGAACTGCCCAGCTGTACACTGGGACCCTGACAGCCACCACACTACGACAGGAACACACTACATCAGATCTGGAAAGACTTTTTCTCAGAGAGGCATAAGGCAGCTATTTTGTATTTATCCCTGGGCCCAAGCAACATGCCAAAATTCCTTCAGCTGGATAGCTGAATCATTTCTCTCCTGACCTCTCTTGGATCATCAAGGCAGAGGACATCCCTGCCAGCCTGCAAACACAATCCCCAGTGGCTCCTCTCCCAAAGCCAACACAAATGACTATGGATCAATACTGACTTCCGTCTGCCACTGATTAGGAACATCTCCAAGCCCAGATGATCTTTTTGGAAGGCAAACCAGAACTCTAATATTCTACAAAGTTGTATCAAGACAAATGTCCCCTCTCTATCCTCAGAAACACCTGCACCCTCCTCTTCTCCATGGCTGTACCTTTCAGAAGCACACACACACACGAAGTCCACCACAGCTCCACCACGCAGAACATGAACACCCAAGTGCCAGAAACATTTAACAACCAGTTAAATCTACCCATTGGCTCTGAATCTAAAGCAGCCAAGATCAAACTCTAAATGCTGAAATGACAGATTTCTAGACTGGAGATCCACGGAAACCTCTGAGCTCTGTGTCAGTGTGTCAGTCAGGCACAACTCACAGACTCACCGAGTGGTTTGGGTTGGAGGGGACCTTAAAGGTCAGCTAGTTCCAACACCATGCCATAGGCAGGGATGCCACTCACTAGACCAGGCTGCTCCAAGCCCCATCCAGCCTGGCTTTGAACACTTCCAGAGATAGGGCAGCTTCTCTGGGCAACCTGTGCCAGTGCTGCACTTGCCCTCTTAATAAAGAATTTCTTTTTAAGAATGCTCTAACATCTAACTCCAACCAGAAGCAAGACAAAAACTCTCCCAGGCAATTACAACTCGGTGACAATTCATTAAAAACAAACAAGACAGAGAAGGCTGCTCAGTATCATCCTAGAGAGTGAGCTGCAATTTCTGAACAGATCTGATGGCTGGTAGCAATACACAACAACAGAATTATGAATATACAGGTAAAAGCATCAAGCTTCAAGAAATCTTTATCACTACACTTATATTTGAAATAACTTTCAGAAAAGAAGGTAGTAAGAGGCTCAAATCTGAAGTCAAAATTCATGTTTTGAGAAGTCCTCTTTGCCCCTCACTGGAGTGCTATAAAAGTGACAACTCTGTAACTGTAACACTTCACAAATTGAATGGCAGCTGAGCACTTCTACTCTGTGGTGTTTGAAACAAAGATTTTTATCAGTAATAGTCTTCCTGAATGAAAGCTGAAATGAAAACAAGCACACTCACTGCAAAGTTTAATATATTCTCTATATAAAACCTGGTAAGTGGATATCCATTTAGCTTACAGGGAACACCTCTTCTTCAATTAAAAATATGTGGAATTATCCAAATGAACCCCATGTACATATAAAATTGAAACCCAGTATCTCTGCTCACAATATTTGAACTACTGTGCATAATAATAACATAGCGAAGCAATGAAATGTAATTAAGTCATAACATGAAGCCATGCTGACCTGGAGACAACACTGGTTCCTGGAAAAGAAACTGGACTTGTCCTTCGGAAACATATCTGCATATGTGGAGTTTTTTAATATTGTTTACAAATTTACATATTCTGGTGCCTGAAGCAACTACTGCAGCCACTATAGTCTCTCTGTAAAATCCCCTGAATTGTTCCCAGAAGTTTGGCCAAAGAACATCTTATAAAACGTAGTATCTAATTTTATCTTAACAGATTATAACTGTTGCACCAGCTCTCCTTTCCTAAAGTTTCACTACTAATTTTACTACAGCACTGCTTCTGATCTCAAGGTTGAACCTGCCTGATACCCTGCTGCTTCTTGTTAAACCACCAGAGCTCTTTTACACCTGCATATATATTTGCATATGCAGTATGTGCCTATCTATAGATAGGTATTTTTATATAGACACAACAACTCTCAACCTCTGTGTCGTTAAATGGAAAAACAAAGCTTCTAAACCCAGGCAGTTGTTGGTTTCTCTGTTTGTTGTTAATCCTGTGATTATTTTTGCTTCCTTCCTTTCATCTCCCACCTGTGCACAAGTGCACTGTGGTATATATAAAGAGCCAGACCAACTCCCTCTTTTTTCCTGCATGTTGCCATATTAATTTATTGACATTCACTTCTTTGAACAGTGCAGCGTACCAGAAATTCATATTAAGATACTCATGATAAGCAATCCACAACGCTCAGGTTCTTTTCTGCATCACTGCTTGCTTGAATACAGTCTTTCAGGGTTCAATATTATGTGCCTTCTTTTGCCCAGCAGCATTACTTTTGACTTGGCTGCATCAAAATGAACTACATTGGATTGTGAACACAGTCAACAATCCAGATCACAGGCTAGGGGGAAAATAGCTCTCATTTTCCCTTGACCTTTAAGTCTTCTAAAAATTCAATCAATAACCTGCAGGAATTTAGTTCTGGATAGGGCTCCTAAACTTGTTAGCTTACCATCAGCCACTTCAGTGGTGGTAGCAGCTTCCATCCATACAGATGAGGAGGCAGCAAATCTAAGGTCCTTGGGCAATGCTTCTCTTGGCAGAACTACAACAGGAATGAGTTTGTAGGACAAAACAGCTGGTGCTCAGGTGCAGTGTCCACACCATGCATGTTTAGAGGGAGGAGTCGCTTTCTAGTGATATCCTGCACTGAACAAAGCAGCAGCTATACTCCTGCAGTGGAGGCTTTGCCCAAAAGAAGCCAAATTACAAACCCTGAAACTTCCCATAGAACCACAAAATGGTTGGGGTTGGAAGGGACCTTATATGTGAACTAATTCCAATCCACCCTGCCACAGACAGAGACACTTTCCTCTAGGCCAGGCTGCTACAAGCCTCATCCAACCTTGGCCTTAAACAATTCCAGGGATGGGGAAGTAACAGGTGCTCTGGGCAACCTGTGCCAGTGGCTCACCAACCTAACAGTCAAGAATTCCATCCTAAAACAATCTGTCCCTGTCCAAATTCAAGCCACCGCTCTTTGTTCTTCTCCCTTTCCAATTGAAAGTCATCATCCCTTGTTCTAATCTTGCTCACTCTAACAAGAATCAAGGTGGATTACGACACTTTGGATCTGAATAAGAAGTGTTAGCCCAGACCCCAGCCTGATAGCAGCCCTGGGTACAACCAGGGCTGCTGGAAACTGGAGCTCTGCAATTCCTCTCCAGGTCACCTAGACCCAAACTATATCTGGGTACCCTATCAGTAATCCCTTGTAACAAAGTTTCAGATGATTCAGATTTAATTCAGATTTAATGTGTGCCCAGGTAATTCTATAATAGAGTCTGAAAAAACCACAGCAGTAGCTCAAGTATCTTCAACAAAATAATGCACAGTACCAGCAGAAGAGCCCCTCACCCCTAGAGCAGGCATGAGACCAAGTGAAACCCTGCCAATGCATTAACTTGAACTCTAGACAGCATTACAAAACTCATGCTGTCCTGGACTCCAAACTAGAGAACAAAACATACAATTCAAAACCCAGGAAAACAATCCCTCAGAAGAAGATTAACACTGTGCTTGTCTGTAGACAAAATGTTTAAAGGTACTTAAGAGGATGACACAGCCAAAATAAGGTGTGGAGATGTAAAGGTCTTTTAAATAAGTAAACAAATAAATAAATATAGCTTTCTGGAACAAGAAAGTGTTTTTCCAGTTTATTTCTTTCCTTTAGACCAGTCACTGAACTGTTATGCAGATAAAGCCTGACAGATGCAAGGCCCATGTAACCAACTGCAGGAGTAACGGATACAGGTAAATGTAATTACAGACAACTGCTGCAAGAGGAGCTGCCTCCAACTGATTCTTTGTGAGGAGCACAGAACATCAGTTCCTCTTCTTTAAATAAGCACTGTATGTTTAATACGAGCTAGGTGTATAAAGAATGTGCAACAAAAACATCTAACAAAAGTAGTTGGAAATAATGCATAAAAGAAATCAAAGTTAGATTCTTTTCTTGCTTCTAAAGAATTGATAACCCTCACATTAAAGAAAAAAGAACAGATTTTAAAATATGATGTGATTTTAATGTTTTCTTAACAATAGCATGTTTGCTCCATTACAGCTGCACCTACACGAGAATTTGTTATCAAAAAATATTTGGGGGGGAGGTCAAAGGACATTGCATTTTCCTTCCAGCATTTCAGATGGCTTCAAAATCTGTTCCACTTCTACTGAGTCAACTTAAGTTCAAGATTAATTCCTTATCTTTTATAGCATTCCTGAACTTATATAAAATTGCCATTAGAAAGGGATATGATTTTTCAATTCTTGTGAGAGTATATGATTTCATTTACTTCCCTTAGACTCAAAATTACATTCACTATTACATTTTGAAATCTAATACAGGAAGCAACAGGAACACACATGCAGGGCTTTCGCTAAATCAAAAAGGTAAGACTGAATATAGGTGGACCTGCAGAAAAATCTCTATCCAAGAACATTTAATACAGAAACTCTGAAGATGTCATACTTAGTCATAAGACAAGGCTAAAGCTATAGAAAATATAAAAAATAATGCCTATGAAGTCTAACAGCTAGAACACTTCCTAAAAATAGGTTCCTCAATATGCTAAAAAAATCATGGCTTAGCAAGATATTCTTTATGTTTAATGGGTCTGTCACAAACAAACTCCTGAACAGACTCTGCTCTCATATCTGTTGAGATAAACCTGCAGTAAACTCAATGCAATCTCTCTAGATTTATGTCAGTAGAAAGAAGAGAGGAAAAAAGCCCTAACCAGAACCTGACCTTTAAAATGCATTTTTTGTGTTTATTTGGGTATTGATTTAACCAAGTTTCTTTCCCTGTCTTCCTTAACATAGCTTCTACACCACATGACATCTCCTATGATGTTTCACTTTGGCTGTACAGAAATTGCAGTCTCCTTTTACTCGATTTGCCGTTGCAGAAAAGATAGATGACAATGGGAAGCCAGAGGCATTTCAGCACTTAGAAAAGCGAACAAAGTATGACTATTCCATTCTAAAAGATGTTTCTGAAGAGAGTTTCATTAGCCATCTCCTGTGGGCTGGCAAACACACACTGATGCTGCACAATCGTAGGGCCCTGGTTTACAATTTCTAAAGAAGCAAGTAGGAGAGCTGAAAGGTTGCTCACCAACAAAGAGATTCATCCAGACTTCTCAGTTTAACAGTTTGTCAATTTTTTCATCCATTTTTAAAATGAAATAGATCAGTTTCCTCAATCTATGTCTTTATATCCATCAAACACAAACAGCTCTACCACATACACCCTTCAGGATTGCACAGATAATAACAAACATTTATTTCTTTCAACTACCACTGCTTAATCTACCAGCAAAAATCAGTATCATTAGTTTAAGCCCCCACACTTTGCTCAGACAGGAATAAATTTTAGATTAAGTGTCCAATTATTGGCTCATAAAGTCCTATTACTGGCATTTCCTTCTTAGCAGAATGTGGCTTAATTGGCAAGGCCATTTTTCCTCAGACTTGCCTAATTCTAAAGAATGTCATCTACCCTTCTGAACAACACATCAAACTGCAGGGGACGCATGCTGAGCAATACCCTCCTGAATAATTCTGTTCAGTTCATGGCCATTAACACAAATCCCAATCACTCTCCCCATCAACTGATATTGATGACATGGACGAGGCCTCTGCAACTTGCTTTGGTGGGCATTAGGAGATTCTGTTTTATTTTTTTGAATAACAACATGCCAGACACTGTATCAAGCTAAAGAGAGTGGTTTAAGGAAGCAGATTTGCACACAGGTTGACAAACAGCCAAGTGGTTTCACATTTAGCTATATACAACATCATATCACATGCCCAAGAGAAGAAGATAAAAACATGTGATATTACAAGCATGGGTAAAGCTTTTAATGGCATAAATTTCAGATGATCAGCATGAAAAACATCCAGAAGTTATCTGGCTACCACAAATGACTCTTTCAAGCCCTTATATTTTAGAAGTAATTAAAAATCCCAGCTCTTCTGAAGAAATCTACTGGCTACCTGTTCCTAGTCTAGTATGTGTAGAGCCAAACACCTTTTGGGTCACTAACAGAGATCACTAACATAAAGCATACATATAAAACCTTAAAACAAAAGAAATCTCTTCCACAACTTTTTTTAAACATTTTAGGTTATTTAGGTGAGAAAACACTTTATTAATCCTTCTCTGTGAATATCAGTAACTTTAAAAATACCAGTTTTAAATGTGTGCAGCTTTCTTTTTTCCCTGGTCCTAAATGATGCTAAAACTCACAAAATAACTTTTTTTCCCTTCACCTTCAAATCACAGTAGCCCACAGGGACAAACAGGAAATATTAATTCTTAGATTCACAAACACTAAACATAACAGGGACACAGAAAGGGACATTTCAAAGGGACGAAACAACTGAGCCCTGTTTTGATCAGTTTTAAGATCCTGGTCTTTCAATCAAAACACTCCCATGACAATTGTGGCAGGCAGGCAGCGGGGATGCTAATTTTGTCAGGATGTAGATACTGCTGTTTCCTTCACAATCATGACAGGTCTGAGACTGTCAATGTGACAGCTCCCTCGTGAACACAGCTGGAGACCTTGGTGGAAATCCCCAAAAGCACATGAAGGTGGTAGTTGCACTCATGAAGTAAACTGTGCACATTTAAGTCTGTCTCAACGTATGATTATGGGCACGAAACTGCCTGAATCAAAAACATGTACTTACAGCAAAAAACAAGTTAAAAAACAGTGCTTCAGCACGAAGTGACTCATGCCATCTCTTCACCAGGCAGTGTGTGCTAAAAACTTATTCCACATAGTATTAGAAGAACTACCTTTTCCTCTAGGGCCTGTGTAACTGTGCTCAAAGTGGTGAAGAAGTCTTGCTTTTTAGAGGCAAAGACCAGCAGGAAAAAACAGCATTTTTACCAGATAGTCTGTCTCCAAAAAACTAAATACCTGCAAGCCTCAAAAGCCCTGGTGATGTGGCTTATAGCAGAAACACTGCAATAGCATCCAGGAATCATTCATGCATCTGCTATGGATTCACTCACACAAATTCAGTATTAGAGCACTGCATTCTGCTCCCATGGAATACAGCCACCAAAGGGGTTTTCCAGCAGCACATTCTCCAAGAACAACACTGGTTGTGACAGGCACAATTAAGGGACTCCAGCTTTCAACTGCTTACACCTTCACCAAAGCTCGGGTGGCTGTTGCAGGCTAGAGTTCCATCCAAAATCTAAATTACAACTTACAATTACATTTATTTAATATTTCCTCAGGAAATTCTTTAGGGAAAAAAAAAACATGTTCACTTCCTCAAATACTTAGGTATTGGGCAGGTTTGGGCAGTCAGGGGACACTGAGTAGCTAGACACAGGACATGACAATATTCACGGTTCTCCCCTGCTCCAGTATCCCACCACTGAAGAGGAAACACCACAAATGCAAAGCAGAAGAAAGAAGAGTGAAGAAGGGAATGATGCAATGAAAGGAAAAGATGAGAGAACAGATTTCTATCAAAAAGGAGCTAAGCTGAAACTAGAATTTCTTAAGCTTCATTAGTAAATATCTATGAAATCCACTGGAAGTATTCAGGCTTATCTTTATTTCCAATAACTCCTCCATATTGTAAATAGAGACTATATTTAAGGAAATTATTCAAATGGTTTTCTTTAGGGAATACATTATTTCCTTAAGTTAAAAACTGTTGTGTGAATCTATACAAGTGACTGCAGGGACAGTAGGACATGATACCAAAGGGGTTTTGCATCTCTTCTACAGTTCAAAAAATCAAATTGTTTCACAGATTATGATTTATGATTCAAAGTGAACTTTATAAGCAGTTAAAAATCAAATTCTTCTTGTTTCTTGGGGACCAAGCTAATGTAACACTAACTTGTAGAGCTTTTATTCAAGAGATGCTACTGCAGCAAACAACTATAACCAAAGTCAATGCAAAAATACAACCTCAGTAATAGAAATGCTAAAAAAATTATCAAATTCTCTGAGGGCTAAGTTTGGAGGCATCCTCTACACACAGAAAAAGTCCCTCACTTTATTGAATTTTTCTGTGCATCAACATCCTTTCTATGCAAAGGGTGTGATATACTTTGTTCATCACAAGGGGTACACATTAGATTAAATTAACATTTACAAACCATTTAGATACTACAGAGTAAAGTACCAACAGAAAAATTGAGGAAAAAAAGTCATTCTGTATTCTGCCTGGTATTTGAATAGTGCATGAGTTCACATACTGAAGAAATAACACAGCAAGTAGTTCATTCACAAGACTGGTCCAGTGCAGAAGGGGGCAAGAGAGGGTGAGGGAGAAGGGGAAGAATCTGATCTCATAATTATAGGCTTTTTGACAATGCATACACACAGAGAAACCATATTAAGATTTTTTCATAAATCCTTAATTCTCTTTTTTTCCCTTCACGATTAACTGCTTGATGGTTCTGTCACAATTTACAGCTATTTTTAAGTATTACAGACAAGCAACACAGCATGTATCTGTGTGTCAGAAAGAAGTGAGGAGCATACACAATGCAATGCAATAACTATTCACATTTTTCTTCTTACAGCACACAACCAAAGGATTCCATGATCCCAGAGTACCATTATGAAACTGACATCACCAGATCTATATTTAATTAATTGCTTTCTCATTTAGAGAACAGGTTATAAGGGTTCTTTACAGTAGCACAGAACAAGCATTTTAAAGCAGTGATTGAGATTTTGCCAGCTGCAATGAACATTCTTCACCATGCAGCATCTGGTACTGTTTCCATTTTTATATTGAAAACACTATTATTTAACAATTTATATATACAAGGTATGGCTTTATAGTTGAGCAATCTTGCTCACTCTAACAGCAATGAGTCCACATAACCCAACCAGGACATTTTCACAACAACCCTACACAACATTCTTAACATCTATTATTTTAAAATTATTGTCCAGTAATATTTTGAACTATCGCTGCCTAAAGCAGACACCCAAGAGGTGAGAGAAAGTTCAAAGAAAGATAAGAAACTTGCAAAAATTATTCCATTATTTATACTGGGGAGGAGAGGGAAGGTAGATTGGAGAAAACATGACGGACTCCGATTTTATGGCTGCTGGCTTTCTCCATCAGGAAATAATCCAGATTTCCTTTCATACATTTGTGACACTTTAATAACCATAGTCTACTTGACTTTAATTAAAAATATATAAAAATTAATCATTCTTTCTTTGGAGAATTATCCCCAAGCAATATCTCTTAGCAAATACAAGCCAAAGGCATCATTTCATCCACCTACTCCAGGGTTCAGTTTTGCCCACAGTGTGTAACTGGAATTGCAAGTGGATTTAAAAAGAGACCATGAGAAAGAAAGAACTCACCATTCTAACTACTTCAGGGTAAGTCTGCTCTGTCAAACAGCCTCTGCTTATTGTAATGTAGTCCACCAGTTCATTAAGAGTGGAGCGCTTGTATTCTTTCATTTTAAGGTCTGAAAGCGTGTCCATGAAGTCAAAAATGACACAGCACTGTTGAAGTTTCTTTAGGAACAATTCAGGCTGCTCTGAAGATGGAACGTCTATGAAACAAGAAAGGAAATCTTTGTGAGTCTGGCATCTTATTATACAAAACAGGATTTCTTTTTGAAGATCAATTTCAAAGGAAAGCAGCATTCATACAATTCTTGTAAAACAGAGCTCAGATTAACAAATGAACCACTTACAGGAACTGTATTACTATTGTGTGTTTGAGATCTTGAACGTATCGTAGAAGGAATTTAATCATCAACTGCTATTAGGAAAATAAAGTTCACCAAGAAAGTCCAGGCTGAAGTAGAGAATGGAGGAAACACACCAGCATTCAAGACTTAATTTTACAATAAACAACTTCTTTGACTGGAGGCTGGTATTTACGATCGTTAACTTAAACTCCAAAGAAGGATGAAAGAACTGTCAAACACATCAAGTTTGATTAATTTGTCTTTCTAAAAACACTGCGTCATTTATAACCCTGTATGAATATACATGAATACATATATATGAATACACAGCAAGACCATAATTCCACAAACAACTTTTGAGTTTCAATCATTACCCCCACGCTGACACTTTCCATAGGAAAATCAATTTCACTGAAACACAGTGAGGATTTTTTTTCCTGTATTATGAACACATAACATGCATCAATAGGAACATTTTCACACAAAATAATATGTGCTGACCAATAAAGTAACAGAACTCACTACTTTTGCTCTGTTTTCTTCATTCTTAAGAAATGAAAGGACTTAATACTATAAAAGGAATGTCAGCTTCTTAGTGGCTGGTTACTTTACCAAACACATCAAAAGAATACAGAGACAGATTCATTTATCCAATATTCATGTACACAAGAGGACAGCTGTAGCAGAAAGTTGCAGAAATGAAATCCACATTTGTACTCTGAAGGTCTATCCTTTGAGCTACCTGGTTTTATTTAAGGCATCAATGCCTGCATCAGCACCAAAATCCATTGGCTGACTTTCCTGATCTCACTTTAAAAAATCTTTAATAGTGAAGATTTTATGTTTATTTCTTAAAGCCTGAACTTCTAAAAGGCCAGTCTAAGATGGAACTTCTCATTGCTGACACAGGAGTAAGTCACAGCAAGGAATACTTGGCAAATGCTGGGAGGTGGTAGTAATTGTATGGTAGTTTTAAATAGTTTTAAGGCTTAAGTACCACGAATCTGTTTTGCTTAAACACAACGTTTCAATTTAATTAAAACCAGTGCTTAAACACTAAAAAGAATGAGCACGGATTGCAGTACAAATAAAGATGCAACAGTTTGTTCAACCTGTTTCTGTTTACAGCACTGAAGCAGTGACAGGATTCAACAGGGAATCTACATGGGAGAAGAATCCTCCACAAACACCTCTGCAAAAAGAAAGTCCCAAAAGCAGGCATCCTAAAGCTATTGCACTGGCCAGGCTTCTCTCACACATTCAAACATCTCAGAGGAGGCAGAGCTGAAACCTGAGATGAGTCAAGGATACAGAGAAACTCATTAGCCTTCACTCACAACAAAAAAGATCATTTCTATACACGATCTTTCTAAGGTTACAGCCCTACAGGACATAAAGGGCCTGGGGAAGTGATTCTGGGACTGCTCTCTTGAATACCTGCCTTCAAATAACAGAGAGATGAATGGACTTCAGAATTCACTGTTATTAACAAGCAGGCAACAGTTAAATGATGCAAACCTTATTCCAAAAACAGCCTTATATACAGGCTGAAAAACAAAAAAGGAAAGTTCAATTGGTTACTTTTCAAAAGCTTTATTTTTAAAACTTACACTCTCTTTTCTTTATTACACATATAATCCACCACAGACCTTGAAAATATTTAAAAGAGATCAATACACTCCATATTGTTACATGATCATGATGGGGTTTTGGTTGTCCTGTTCTACATGACTCTTACATGTTTGCTTTGACCAACAAGGACATTATAGTTGAAGAAAAACAGAGTGGGAATCCATTAGGATACAATTCAGCACAAATTAAAACCAGACTCATATGTATGACTCAAGATTACAGTCATTTTAAGCAGGGTTCATATTAAATAAAAATTTTAAAATTACTAAAGCATTAAAATAAGTCATAAACATTTGTTTTCTTTCTGCAGTTAAGTGTCTGGAGGTGTGGGAACAAAACAAAAAACATAATTACATTCTTCTCAAGAGAAACCACTCTAAAACCCTTCATGAAATCCATGCCAGTCTGATTACATCAACAGGCCATATGAACCATACGGGAAGCGAAAAAACACCAAACCACAGCCAACCAAAAAACCTACGAACAAACAACAAAAAAAACCTCAAAGCCCCACAGAATAAAACCCCACAAACCAATTGTACTGGTCATATCTGCTTTTCTTTATTAAGCAAGTTGCCACTCACACTAGGGAATACATCTCTAAGACGTTTCACTCAGTAATTTTTCTCAAATGTTCCTGGGAATTTGGGGTGCCTTGGGAACAGGGTTGCCTGAGGCCAGAGGTTGTTTGTACTTGGAAACGGGGAAGTATTTGAGAGTAAATATACTAGAAAAATTAGGGCATCCTAAGAAAAGAAAAGGGTGCTACAAATAAATAAAATCAGTATTCCATGTTCCCACACAGCCTTCCCACACACACCATGGCATTAGCTGGTTTGAGATTTTGGGATGGGGGGTTCTTTTTCTGGTATTTGGGGCACATACCTAGAGACCCAGAGCAGAACTCCTGAATGCAGCAACTTGGAATGAAACACAGTTCCTTACAGATGTTCACAGCTGGCTGATGAAAGACAGCAAACCCTTTTCTTCTCAGCAGATACTCAGAGCTTTCAATGAATTTTACTCCCATGCTAACACACAGCCAAACATTCAGCTCCCAAAATTTAATAACCTGCAATATTACCATTACCAGTATCTATTTTCACATAAAAGAACAGAAAATTGAGCAACAGCTCTAATAAATCTGTGTAAATACACATAATACTTTAATAACCTATAAAATAAAATCAAAGTGACACTATTAAGTGGCATGTGTGATTTATGGCAAATGCACAGAGGATTATACATTTATTAAAACCAAAATTTAAAGCAAGATAAATTTCTGTCTGGATGACTGTGGGAACTCTCCTCATTTTCAGGTCTGCTACAATTTAATTTTCAGGCCTGTCAGTTTTCTCCTTAGCCATTTAAAACTGTACAGAGCTTTTGAAATACAGTGAGTATTCACAGATTCAAAGGAAATCGGCTTAGTGAAAGCACATACATATGAATGCTGATTATCAGGACAGAATCAGAGCTTTAAAGTCAAGTTTTTATAAAGTTATCACAAAAACTGACAGAAAGTGCTATATGTATTTTTTTTTAGACATGGACTTTTTACTGCAAGGGCTGAAATACTAATTCTAAAATGGCTAAAGCAATTCTGTTTCTCTCTTAATAGCCTTTTCCCAAAATAATCCTAATCCAACCAGCCCATCCCTTCTCATCAGGCTCTGCCCTCTGCATCCTTTGATGAACTAAAGACATAAAAATCTGACAGCGCATTTCTACTGCAAGTCTCTAACATCAATAAAAACATATGAACATTTCTACTACATTCACGTTTTAATTAAAGTAATTCACAAGTAATACATTTTGGATTATAGGAAGCAAACTATGCACCAGAGAAACTGCATCCAGGGAAGCGAGCTCTGGCTCTGCTCTCCCTGGCAAGTGAACAGCCAGGAAGGGGGAGGACCTGGATCAGTTCCCTGATCCACTCCTGCCTGTAGTTTTGCAATAAAGGATACAATGCTGGGAAGTGAAGCAGTGAAGATGTGTGGAGGGATTGAGCTGCTCAAAGCAGCAACTGTGAGGAAAAGCCATGGGATTGCAGGCACAGGGCAGTACAGGGCCCAAAATCAGAATAAAACAAGACAAAACACGCAGATTACGTATCAAGTATCTAGAGTATGCTCACACATGCTACCCTTCACCCACACATGCACCATCAGAACATTTATGAAACATTAAAATCAAAATGCTCAGAGTAACTATTGCTTCCTGTATATACATTACTGATACTCATTAACTGCAAAATGACATTTGCATAGAGAATCAGCTTAATCTTCTCATAGGATAGTAAAAGCCAACCCCACATTAAACACAAAAAATAAAAACACATACTAAAACCCAATTAAGTTCAAAAAGGGGAAGAGAGAATAATAGTAACATTTTTATTCACACTAATTTTAAGAACTTCCTTATAATGCCCCAACATCTGAGAATTCTGCATTGACTCTGAGATTGTTTTGTTTCCTCTTTCAATTAAGTTGCAAAATTTCAACTTTCCCTTTCCACTCAATAGCAAAATAATTTCTCAACTCTTCAAGTTTTATGTCTTCCAGTTACTAAGTAAACCTAGTACAATTATTTTCTTAGTTAAGTAAAATCTCCTTGTGACAAGAAAATCTTCCAAACCCCAAAACTGCTCCTGCTTTGCTGCCACTCACCAAAGCACATTAAATATAACCAAGTCCTGCATCAAGAACCTACATGCTCAAAGAGGGCAGTGGTGCATAAAACTCTGCTACAGCTATCCCTCACAAATCACTATGAAGATTTTATTTTGGAAGAAGTTACCTTTCTAGTTTTCATTCCAATAAAACTGGCAAATTTGAATTTGAAAGTTTTCTGGTTTTCTTTGAAAAGCTGACTTCAAGAGAAGGCCTAGAGACACCCAGGTCAGAGCCTTCCCTAACTTAGAGTCCTGAAATACAGAAAAAACACGTTTCTGTAGGTCATTTTCACAGCAGAATATTGGTCTTAACATTCCAAGAAGTACAAATGTTTGCCCTCTTTTTCTTACACAAACACTTCTTGAGAAAAATATTCACTATCCTGACTGCATTGATTTAATTTTCCTAACTGGCTGTCAATATTATGAATGCTTTGCCAAGTCAGTAATCTTTCATTTATAAGAGGTGCTTTTCTCAAAGTTGTTTTCCCAACCCATTCTCTAGACTTAATAATTATACAGGCAGGGCAGCAGTTAGGCACTGTGTTCCAAATACGTAAAATCTAACCAGTATAATTATTCACACAGCAATAAATACAGTGGGACAAACTCAAGCTGACTTTCCTGAGTGAATACACTCAGAAAGAAAAAGCACATTACAATACCATTTCCAGCACATTCAAACTGCATTATTAGAAATGCAACACAGGACATAATCCACCAATTTCCTGATAATCACTGCCTCTTCAGATAATGTCACAAAGTTGATAATTATTCCCCTGGACATAAATTTGCCCCTGCTCAAACTGAGCAAATTTTCACCAAGTGAGAGTCTCCTGGGTATTTCCACAGGGATCCTGGATCCATGCTTATAACACTCCTCAGTCATTTCACAGATATTCAACGAACATAATTTACTGGGGGGGGATATTCTAAACTCAGTGTAGATCTAACAGATCATTTGAGTGCTTAGACTGCAGATGGGGCAGTATTACAAACAATACAGGGTACTCCTTAATAGATGTATGCTTAATTATATGAACTGCCCAGATATTGTAATGTAGATGTATTAGTCAAAATTCTGCTTTTACTCACATATGTGGTACCTCAAGTTTCAGCCCCTGAATAGAATAAAACATGGATGAAGGGCTAAAAACTGACAATAAAAATAACTTAATAAACTATATTTTTAAAACTATACTTTCACACTTTATGAAGTTTCAGTTGAACCTGTTGCTTATTTCCACAGCAGGCACGGTGCAGACAGTAATTTAAGTCTCTTCATTTTTATACAACTCAATCCAGGGCCACAGCAGTGAAAGTTTCAAGGAAAAGACTCTGGGCTATGGTTTATTAACCTGTGACCAACACTCGTTCATTCTCACCAAGGATGTCTGTGCTGTGAACAACTTTCAACTTGGAAGTGAACCAAGAGCACAAGCCTGGTTGTCAAAGCTATTTATGAGCCATAACAAAACATTATTTCATGAATACTTGCTGCAAAAGGTCTGCATTAGTGCAAGCTGGCATTGATGATGTGCACCCTCAAGTGAGCAGAGACTGCAAGGGACCTTGGGTTTTACAAGTTTGGGTACTCAGACCTAAATGAGGAATCTGTTACGAAAGAGTTACATCAAACATCTCAGATAATGATATGTAATCAAGGAAATACATGGTGGATAGTGAGAATTCCTGAGCAATTAATGGAAGACAAGACTGCCAGGGTATTTTGGTACACCAACTGCTGTCCCATAAAAATAGAGACTCACGAGATATTTGGCCTATACAGTGTCCCTGATGCTTGGACTGATAATCACCACTGAGCAGAACTGTCTCTTTATAATCAAACAGCAATACCTTCGTTTTTAGGTGAACTGGCAACATTTTCAACATTTCCTCAGTTCTTCAAGAACTGGGATGAGTGTAACTAAATAACCCCCAGTCAGTCAAAGTTTAAATGTTCTACCTGTAAGTCCATTCAAGCCAAAAATGATCCAGGTCAAAGAAGATAAAAGAGAAGGTAAGGAAAAGACAAATTACAAGATTTCAGAGCAAAATTGATGGAAAAAGAGCAAGCAGATGAGTGTACCAAAAAATTTCAGCAGAGATGGAAGAATGGCAAAGAGGCTGTGAAAATTATAAGGAGGGTAGACAGAGGGAAGTTAAAGAAGGCAAAGAAACAACATAAATTATTAAAAGACTAGGAGAAAGAAAATTAGGTAGAGCAGGAGACTTGGAAGATGGAGGAAAAAAATGTTTGCAGAATATGTACACAATGAAAGTACAATATTTTAAAAGGAAAAAAAGTAGTAGTTCAAAGTGTTCAAGAAGAACAAGAACAAAGGAGTGAGAGGTTAGGGGCTAGATTTGATTAAGCAGCCACATATCTGGAGGTTCTTGACACTCTGACATCTTTATATATCCAATTACATTACTTAGGGTGAGTTTGCCTAGACATCAAATTAACACTTGTATTTTAGCCCCAGGCTGATCAAAGGTTTTGTAGGTTGCTTTCGCTCTCTTCCTCCCAATTTTCACTAATATTTCAAAAACAATTATTAGTGATTTCCTTCTTTTCCAGG
The DNA here is from genome assembly GCA_009812075.1 of Sialia sialis. Lineage (NCBI taxonomy): Eukaryota > Metazoa > Chordata > Aves > Passeriformes > Turdidae > Sialia > Sialia sialis. The sequence goes on from VRYO01002775.1 coordinate 1,757,411, forward strand.
GAAGCAAGAAGGCTGGCAAAAATACACATAAATATTATTTCAATTCCCTAAGTTGAACATGTGGCATAAAGTACCAAAAGAAGACAAAAATACTTTGCTGAAACACTGAGAGTTACTGTGGCCAGTTTCTTGGACTGACTCAAGTTTCTTTTATACTGGCTCAGAAAGCCCATGCCAGTTGTTTTAAGTAGGTTTTTACTGAACTGCACTTTCAAAGCACAAGTTACCCTTCACTCAGCTGAAGTCACTGAGTTTGCTCAATAGTCACCAGAGATAGCTGCTGCCTTGAAAGCTGTCCGTCCTGCCACTTGGAAACACTGACCTGAGGTAGTGAAGAAGTTATCAGGATACCTTTGCCACGCACTTTCTGCCTAGTACCATCTAGAATTACATATGAAATACTTGGTACTTTTCAAAGTCTTCTCCAAAAAAATGGGGGGGAAAACGGATTGTAAATGTTCTCTATTAGAAAAAAGAAAAGAAACACAAAAAAACCCCCATTGTTTGTTTTCTAAATTCTACATGTATACAAATAGAAGCATCTTTCCCTTTGGTTTTTGTTTGTTTCTTGCATGGTTTATTTCTTCTGGTTTTTTTTCTGACACTAACCTTTTAATTCAGCCAGAAGTATAAAAAAAACCCAAACCTGGGAGACAACACTAAAACACAGTACAACCACCTTATGCTTTGCAACTCCCAGAGCTGTTAGAACATCCTCAGTCTAAGAATCAAAATATCCACAAACTCAGATGATCTCCCAAATTTTAGTATCATGCTCGGTTACAAACACAAGACTGACTCTACATGGGAAATCCCTGCAGCTGGGTTTTGTGAGGCTCCAGGACTAGTCTAAGTGTTACTCCTTGGTAATGTCCCCAGTGCAGAGCCCTCCACCAGCTCCTTCCAGCCCTTACCACGAGGAGCTGCACACCAGAATTAGTCGGGTTTTTCTGTAGACATCTGAACAGCAAAAGCTACAGGCAGTGTAAATGCAAAGTAAGAAGAACTTACCTATGTGCTCAGCTTCTCTACCCTAAATCACATCCCAAATACCAGAGGCAGGAGCACCATGTAAACCAAGCTTTGTTTTCCAAGGCACTTCTCAAACACCCAATATAGAGCAAAGCTGCAAAATGGTAGTGTAATGCTCCATGGAAATCCCCCTACTGCTGTCTCCCTTTCCTATAAAATCTCTAACAGTTCTTCAAGGTGCTTCCCAATGTATTTTTAACTCCCCGGCTGGTCTCTAGGACCCTGTCATCCTCCATCCATTCCCAAGCTCTTAGCAGAACACTGGAACCCAAAACATCAAAAGAGACACCAAGTCTCAGCTCGTTATTTCAACTTGGTCGTGCTGTGCTTATATCTCTTTTATCTCATACTTGTTTTCTGTTCATTTTAGAGAAAATGATGGATTACATTGCAGCTTCAACTTTATCGTGCTGCAACATGTGTGATTTTTTTCTCATTGTAAATTAATGGCAGCAGTATGGCAAGACCAATCATTCATAATGAATAGGACATTGTTTCCAGGTTTCTTAGATGGCAAAAAAATTAAAAATGTTTACAACTTCCACGACACTAGGAAACAAATCTTTGCAAAAAACCCCACGATGGCCTCCTGACCTAAGACACAAGAATCCTTAAGAGGATTATTGTCTTTCTTTTGATAAGATTCTTACCAGATCACAATTTTTTTTCTGCATGACATGAGAGGCCTGTGCTCTGTAATGATCATTAAATACAAGAATACAAACATGTCACAGCAATCTTACAGTTACCTTCCACCTTAAATGCAGTCATCACAAGGCAGTCCAGGATTTGCATTGCAATTCATTTCTTCAGCTCATTAAGTACATAATGAAATAATGATAAAATTATATATCTGTACATGCTTCCTGTAAGAATGCAAAAATTGTTTCTTGCTTAGTAAGTGCTCTGAAACTGCCATCTGTCCAAATAAAATATGCAATACTCATTTTGCTTCAACTCCAGAGCTGCTCTATGAAATGTATACAGAAATGGCCAGACACTTGCAAAAAAGCTTGAACCAAGAGCACAGGAAACCAAACTCATAACTCTCATCCAAGCAGGCTCAGAGCAAGTGCCAGAATTGCTACTTTGCTTGATACTAACCCACTAATTTATCCCAGAAGTCACAGCAATACTTCATTCTCGAGTGAAACAAAATATTATGTGAGAGCTGTTCTACATACATAACCCACTGTCTAAGAGCTCAGGCTTATATTTTAAAATATTCACATTTATTAGCTTAAATAATATACATACACATAAAATATACATTTCTGTAGCCCTGTTTATACATTGAGAAGAGTTTAATTGAACCCTGAAAACATGATTTCCATTCCCTTCTCATTTGGCAGTATAAACTTAGTCAGCAACATATTCTACTTTATGCTAATTTACCACAACAGTCTCCCAACATTTTCCAGTAACATGCTACACAATCCAACCTGTTTGCTCTCACTCCCTGCACAGAGGGGACAACGTGTGTAATGGAGTAAGGGTTTTATGGAACTGCACATTGCTAAGACACCATGTTTGTGTAAGAAAGAAAAAAAAAAACAGTATTTAGTAAACATACCCCAAAAGGTGCAGAAACAAGCTGGGAATTCACTCACAAGTCCCCAAATGGACACAGCGAAAGCTCAACTTCTTACGCATTTTTATCCTTATCTCCTCTTTCCCGTGTAAGCTCCAGCATGACACAACAGCAAAATCATGGGGTTTGGCCTTGATTATTCATTTAGGTTTTTTAATTTTAGTTCCAGCCCACTGAGATGAGAATGAACACCTCAAGCTGGATTCAGTGTTATGCCAAAAGCAAGCTGGGGCTACAGGGGATGCTCCATGTGCAGCACCAAGTCCCTTGGGGACACCAGCCAGCGTTTCCTGAGCACAGGAACATAATCCCTGCTCCATCCCAGCCCCAGAAAACACAGGAAAACCTGAAGGTACATCCTGATCTGCATGCTGGGATAACAGCTCCTGGCCAGCTCAGAAAGCCCAAAGCATTACTCAGAATTTGCTACGTGAGGACTCAGCACAGCCACAAACAATCCATGTGGTTTCCTTGACAGAAAGGCGGCTCCTCCCCGCTGTACACTCCCTGTTCAGAGCTGCACATCCATCCTCAGACACGGTCACCTGTGAGCCTCACACTCTCTTATTCAACACCTTGTGACAATAACTCCAATCAGCCAGGCTCTTAGTTAAGGGAACACCCTTTTTTATACTGCCAAGCCCAGTACATATGTCTAAATGACAGAAAACAAATATATGAATCTACTTTATTTTGCTTTTGCAATTGCTGTAGAGCTTTCTCACTTTCCCTGGTGCACAGAAATACATTGCCATTCTATACCACTTCTACAGAAACTTTTTGATCTTCAGATTATTCAGGATCTGGAACAACTCAGCAATAGAAGGGAAAAACAGGACATTTATATAATACTCGTCTATAACCTGTCAAGTTAATATGTGCTATGTTGGGTATTTTATGTTATTATGTATTATCATTACATATATCTATGTAAAAATAACAGCTCTTCCTTTAGAAATGGGATCTTGTCCGTCACAGAATGGCTCAGCTTATTTCAAAGCAATGCAAATGAGAAACTCATTTACTAGTAATTATCCACCTTTTGAGTCTATTGCTCTGTTATACCTAAACCAGGTATTTTTGCTAAAACTTGCAAAATTGACTGACATACACTATTAGGGCACTTTTCTCTCTTTTGAACAGAAACTTTCCATTTTGCTTCTTGAACCCTAAATGGAATAGGCATTTTATCTCCTTGACATGGTTCTAGAGATCAAAGACCTAATTTCAGAATATTTATAATTGTTTAAAGAACAATCTTTATCATAATCTTGCATTACCATGGTGAATGTGGACTTGTTTTCAGAAGACCTTTACCTCTGAGCTCTTCAAAAACACTGAAGAAAATAATGCAGGGGTTTTTAGGCAGAACATTATCTACCTGCTTGTGTGCAAATCCATCATAGAGGATTTTGTCCCTCAGAAATGCTGTCTGCTCCTGGACAGAAAAATATATCTGATGATCACAGGGCCTTGGCACCTGAATTTCTCCAGAAGTTACTCAGACCCTCTGCAACACCACTCTCAGTCTACAAAACCATATTGCTGTTAAAAATAAATATTTGACCCATAACAAATTAAAAGTTCTGTATCATAACCAAAGATATAGCTCTGCTGGGCTTTGAGTCATTTTGCAAAGCCTTCTTAGTTTAGACTGTTACAAACATTAACCAGATATAACAGTTTAGGCATTAAATATAATTAAAACATTTCCTCTGTGGTTACCAAACAATACCCTTCATCATCATCTGCTACCCTCTCTACCTCTTCCAAGCTGCTCATTAGTTAAGCTGCTTCTCTGCTGAAGATGATAAACTGAAATTAGATTTCCAGCAATACTTATCCCCAGCTGTGCTGTGGTCACAAATTTCATCTTGAAGGTGGCACTCTGGCCAAACTGAAGTCAAGGAGTGTTACTCTGGTTCATTACAACTGTGATTACACCTTTGCTCTAATTGGCAGAAAGCTCATTGTTTACTAATGAAATTTTTTAAAAAAAGCAATCATATCAGTTATGTATTCCACAAAAAATTAATGGAGAAAAACTCAGTGTGCTCTGCAGGTTTATACAAATATAGGTAACTCTAAAAGTGAGGTGATCTAAATACGCTACTGGTGAATTAGCGTAACATTTTGAAAGGATTTTAATAGAACAGATCAGCAAACATGCTTTGTATCTGTCCAAAGGAATACACAGATCACACCATCCCTGGCTTGCCCATATTTTTCAGAAAGCAGCCAGCTCACTACTAGACCACTAGTAAGAAGTCTTTAACTTGCACACATCCTTTGTATTTAAAAATGGGACTTCAGGTGCATCCCTCATGCCTTCAATTTCTTCTATGAACTATCAAATTCACTTATTATTAAATGCTGAGTGAAGCAAGCCATTCACAATAAAACTGAGTATTTTTAGTAATTGCCTCCACTGGACTGAGGTTTATCAAAAGAAGGCAGACAGCATCCTAGGTTCTCTTTACACTCAGGCTGTACCAGCAGGCACATATACAGATGGTCCTTTCCCAATCCAATAGCTAACATACAGCCAAAGTAGGTCAGTGGGCAACAAAAGAGTTTTTAACTACACTAATCCAGCAGCTTCAGTAACCTGTGGAAACAACAGAGAAGGTCCATCAAAGCTCTTGTGGTCCCAGGACTAAGTTGTGACTGTAAAGGCTAGAAAGCAAAATCCCAGCCCATCCAGTTCTCCTCCCTGTACCTCACATGGTACTTAATTATTTACTCCCAGAGATGTCAGCAGTAGCCAACTAATTGCCTTCAAGCAAACCAACTGAAGCATCACTGGTGTGTGACTTACTCCTGCCTCTGACAGAGGCATTAATGTATCAATCCTGAACAGAAGAGCTAACAATCTAGCTGTACACCCACACCTCTGGTTCCTGTCATTTTCAGAGGATGCTACAGCTTGTTTCATTTTCATATCAATGCCAGCCTTATGCTCTTGTCAAATGGGAGTGAGAGCCCAGCTCAGGAATTCCTTTGGCAGCAGAGGCCTCTTGGTTTGAGGGTCTAGCTTGGTATTGCTTTTTGCGATTCCTCTAGGCTGTTTCATGGAATTTCTCACAGTCCTGTGCTACTCCTGTAACACTCCTTTCTGAAGAGTGCCTCTTTCTCCTGTTTCTCTCTGAAGACCTCCTCCAGGCCAGCCCCCAGTTTCTCCAAATGCCATCCTATTTTTACCTAGGCACTGCCTTCTCATCCGGATGCTGCTAATTGGCCCCTTAGTCACAACTGGAAAAGTAACCTGGCTGAGTAACTCTTTCTGAGCTGCTGCATTGAGAAATCTGTATGTCTTACATTCATTCAGACAAGGAAGCTTCCAGTAAATCTGTTCCACGGTTCAACACAAATTAACCAGGATTTAGCTTCTACAATTTTACAGCATATCACTTACAATTTTTTTTTTTAATATTAGCCTTCCTGCAAAAGCCATTTAAAGTTCTAAATCCTTAAGAAAGCACCACATAAAACAAGAGATAACTGCAATACTAGAGATCAACCTTACCCTGCCTATTCACAATTGTTTTTTTCCCCACATATTACCTACCCCAACCTGCAAACTTGCAAGGATTACTCAAAAGAAATGATAGAAAACCCATATAAATTTAGATTTCCAAAGAATTAAACAAGCAAAGACAATACACCCATGAAAGCAACCCGTTCTGAGAAGGGTTCTTGTCCACATGGATTTCTTCCTCATGTGGGTGACACTGCCCAGCTTGCTACAAAGTGATGCTTCAGACATCTCAGTAAGCTCTCCTTGTTTCTCAATCACTTTGCTAATGAAAAGTTGAAACATCTTGGAATTTCCTCCCAATTATTCTGCTTCTGTATAGTTATCAACCAAATTGGTACAAACAGGAAAAACAGATCGTGAGAAGGACTAGTTAGGCAGCTTTTACTAGGAAAACACTGGGGAAAAAATAACTAAATTATCTGAATTCATCCTAAATTATTTGACAGCCTTTGTAATATTTCATTATTCCACTAAAAAGCCAAATTTAAATGCTTGGTATTAAAAGCCATTACTTTAGAAATGCAGTACATAATTAGAAAATTACCACTTTATTAAGAGACCTTGACTCATTTTTACTAATAAAGACCACAGTCATTTAATATTAATATAATGAGTCCTTTCTAGAAAGTCTGAGTTTACCACAGACAAACACATCATGTGTTTTTGACAACATGAATGCAACTCAGCCTGAATATCATCTGTAGTAACTACAAGCAGAGTTTTGACAGATTAGTAATTCTGCATTCAGTTCAATACTGGCAGGATTGATACGATTTCCTAGGACAAAAGAGAAATCCTGTTCCACCTTATGAAGACAGCTCAGGCTGCCAAGAGTAAAGGGAAGGACCTTCAGCTGTGGATCATTAAGAAACAGGCATTTTTAAAAACGGATGTTTTGGAGAACACAGCATCCGGTAAAACGCTAGAGTACTTTTTCCATGCTGGACTCGAGAGAACTTAAAAATCATTTATTCTGCAAATGAGAAACTGAATGCTTCTATGATGGTTTGCTTTGCTGAGAAAGGAACTTCTTTTCACTTGAAATGAAGGCTAAAAGGATCTGCTTTAAATGTGATTCTGCTAAAAAGAAAGAACACATACAACAGACTGCAAAATCCTTGCCCAGCAAGCCACCACCACCATTAGCTGGCACATCCCTACTTCCCACTCTGACATTAGTGTGGTTTGGCTGGGGTTATTTCTCTTTTTAAAGGAACAGCTCCATATGGCTGTGCACAGCCTTGGTCCTGACTGAGCACTCAAGCCACAGAGCCAGGACTTGAATTACAGAACAGTTGTGCACATCTCTGGGCTCAAACACATGTAAGCACCTCAAAACCAATGAGGAATCCCTGTTTTCCATGACACAGCACTGTGAGGGACATCCAGTGCCTGGAGAGAGCAACGAGTGAGCAGAGGGAGAACAAGATCCCATAGGACACAAGGAGCCCACCAAAAGAACACCAGGCAACCTGGGCCCTAGCACCCAGCTCCAGAGCATCCCTAGCATCCCTCTCACTTCAGCTCCCAAACTTTATGGTTGTTCATCCAAAATGCTGGAAAAAATGTGTGGGAGTTTCTAGCTGGGGACAAAACTGTGATGGGACAGACATGGTCACTCGCAGTTACATACTCCAACTCTCCAATGGTTCAGGCATACACCGTTTTTGCCCAAGCAAAGGCCTGATGATTTTTTCATCCTTTTACAGGAGACTCCTCTCATCCAGTTTCTGAGGTAAACATCCTCTCTCACTGCACACAGCCTAACTTGGGCAGCAGGCTGCCCTGGCCTAATGAAAGGCTTCAATCAGGATTCAGAAAGGCAGAAGAAATTAAAAAGGCTGCTTGTAAAATGAAGAGGAAAATGACAGGTTCTTCTGCTTTGGGAACTACTCTTCCCACTCTGACATAATCCTTCCTTGAGGCACCAGCACCACTTCAGGGCACTCAGAGGGCAAGTATTTACTCTTGGCCCTCCCTTCAATAGCTCAGGTACCTGAGAAAAAAATCAAATTATTCCAAAATTCAACCAGCTGGTAGACAAAAGTAAGCTCAGGCATAAGCATTTTGATTAAAGTCATTATAAGGCAAACAAAGTTGTATTATTATACAGTAGTGTACAGAACTTCAACTGTTCAGGAATAAAATTTTATTATCATTTCTCCACATCCTCACTATCTCCAAGTAACAACACAGCAGGTAAGCTGAGAATTTTCTTGTTTCCAGTGTTACAAAGTGCTCGGACTTTAAGAGGCAGAGAGAAAAGTGGCTGAGCTTTCATGGCAAGCTCAGACAGCACAGTTTGCCAGCAGCAGCACTTCCCCCCTCTCTCTCAGTTGCAGAGTAAATGGGCTGGAGCAGAGCTGCCTCTGCCCCTCTGTGCTCAACCCAACCCGCCTGGTATCAGCTCCAGCTCCCTGCCCTGACACAGCTCCTCTTATACAACAGGTCTGGCCAGTTCCTCTCTGCTTCCTCCTTCTGTGACAGAGCAGCAAACTTCCCAGGCTTTTCCTCCTTCCCCGATCATCCCACCTTCTCCTTGGCACCACCTCGCAAGCTGCCATTAACCCTTCCAAATCACTGATCATTTTCTAGTTTTGGGCTTCCTGAGCCCTTAAAGCAAAGAAAAAACAACCAGCTAATCACAACAACAACAAAAAACAGGAAGTTTATTTTCTCATTGTAAGTAATGAACTCACTAAAATCTGTAGGAAGAAGAAGTTTAGAACTATTTGAAAATGCTTAGGAGGAACAAAAGAAAAACAAAACCACCCTGTGACCATAGTAAATGTCTTACAGACATTGAAATTCCTAATGTTTTCTTAATGTCCACAGGGGAAAGTACACAGGAGGTGTATGAAATTCCCACTGGACTGTATTTTGAAACTAAGCTACTTTTTTTACTATACCTAATAAGCAATGCTGATGTCCTTTCTTAAACCAAACTGAAACACATTATTTCTTTCCTATGAAAAGTATTTAAGAACACATTACTGGTACAAGAACTTCTGGATGTACACCTTTCACATAAAAACTTTGAAAATGCCAATTTTACTTTGTTTTTTAGGTAAATTTTACATTTATTCTGAGCATAATCCTCTAACCTCCAGCTAGAGAAGAACCAACTCAGGCCCTGGCACATTCAATGACAACTTCAAAACTTGTCTTCAGCCAAAAGATGGTCAAAAAAATAAATGGAAAAATCTCTTTTAGATGAGAACACTAATACAGTCCCTTTTAACATCCTTCAACACAATGATCAGCTCTTGCTTTATCAAAATGTTGCCACAAAACACACCAGCCAGAGTAACACAAATATTAACACTCACCTTCCTTCACCTTTCAAATACTGGACCTGATTCAGCAATCCTTAATCAGGCTAAGTGCTTATATAATCAAATGAGAATTGTTTCTGAGCATCACAAAAACTGGTTTTAATTCTGAAACACGGAAAAACTGCTACAACATGGGGATTGATCCTAGACTTCTTTAGATTTTGGGCCTCTCAAGCCTACAACTCTGCAGATAGGATCAGATTATATGTTGATTTGATTTCCACCCGCTGTCTCAAAGCTCTAAAAACCAGAAACAAAAGTATCACTTTAAATAAATAAGGATCAGCTTTCCTCTGACTCCACTGCTTTGCTACAGCAAGCATAGACAAAATATTCTTAAATGATATCAGCTGCTAAAATAGTCAACTTAAGCTATAAACCAAACCAAAAAGCGTCCCACTTGAAACTTAGAGCCTAAAACATAAATCACTAGGAAAAGCAAATAAAACAACACCCCATCAAAAAGGAAACCCTAACACTTTATCCTTTGTTTATGCATGAAAATTTCAGAATTGGTCACACAAAGCTGTATTTCAGAAAATACACCTTTAAACCATATAAGAAAATACAATAAAAGTTTCTTATTTTTACAGACCTCTCCAAATTGAAGAGCGTTACCTTCATTACATCCACAAGATGAATATTTCCACAAGATGAATATGAAACTTCCCTCAACAAAGCACTCCAAAAACCATCCCTCCTTTTAACCTGAGTGTTTACCGAAGGTATGTTTAGAAGTCCAGCACCAGCCTATAGCCTAATTCACTTGTCTAACGAGTGAATTATATTCATAACTGGATGGTGATTAACACCAAACAACCCAACGCTCACACAAACAGCACAGCAAATCATTCTTTTCAAACTGCCAATCGCTGAGGTCAAAACATTCATGCTTTTAAGTTAAATTACAATCAACTTCCTCCCCACCCATTCTATTATTTCTTATTCATGCATTGACAAGAGCATGGAAGCCACTTCACAAAAAAATCATGAATCTCTTGGAAGAACCTACATTATTTAAAAACCAAAAGAGGGTAAGGGCTTCTTGATTTTTAAAAGCAAACAAAGGAAAAAAACAACAACAACCAACAAAACTCAACCAAACAAAATCCTATCAAATGTAGTTTCCCCTTGGATTTGTTTTAGGTAGTTCCTTTTATCCTCTCATCATTTTATCCTCTACAGTGCCCCTCAACTAAACTACCTTCAGGATCAAGCCAAGCATTTGTTTTCTACTCCTTTTTTTTTTTTTTTTTTTTTTTTTTTTTTCAGAAGTTATCCTAATATAGCAACACTTGGAATTACAAGCAATTCACAGAGTTCAGTTCTGGGTTTTGAGGAGATGTTAGGTTTAGATTTTTAAACTGTAGTTATTAAAATATTAAGAGGAAATATAAAAAAAATGCTGCTTTTCTCTTTTATTGGAATTCAGGTTCATGCTAAAGCCACTCTACCTTTCCAAACTACGTTCATGTAACCAAGTATTATCAACCCCCTTGAAACACCACTTCTCACAGAGGGAAGACAACACTCGGAAGGACTTGTGAGAGCTGGAGTTTTTGGTGGTGGAGCCTTGCAGCAATCCTGCTGACACAGGTCTGTGCTTACCCAGCCTGGATCCTCAGGGCAGCCGTGCCGAGGCAGCCACGGCCACGGTCCGGCACCGCGGCTCCTCGCTGCCTCCAACTTCAGGCCAGTTTTCCTGGATAAACACACGTCCTTTCATCATCTGCATCATCCCAGCCGCGCTGATTGCTGCACTGCAATACCAGTGCCTCGCTGAGTTTTCCTCCCTGAATTATGGCCACGTAGAACATGACCGGGGGTGTGCCAAACAAGATGATTAAGCAGCAAAATACGACAAGGCGTGAGTTATATTATTAATATTCCTATCTAGCACCAGCCACAGAAATGAGGGCTTTGTGGAGCCAATAGCAGCGGTGCACAAAGCAAGCTCCTCCACTCTGACTCGCTTTCAAAATAAGAGCAACTATTTCTTTTGAGCAATTTTACTCTTTGGTTGCTTTGACACAGAGCTGTATTTCAGCAGTTTACAAATTGCTTCCTTTTTCAAACTCTACTTTGAGACAGCGTTGGAGGAAACTCTTAAAAAGCCAGTCTCAAATTACAAGCCTTTATTTTCAGAGAACAAGAGCATAACCATTTTTCAACAAGATATACTGAACAGCAATTCACTGATATAAACATTTCATATATTTAAGGAAAGATATATATCAAATCTCCATAAATTTCAGACTCATCAGCACATTGGAAACATGGAACAAACTTATTAAGAAATAAATCAAAAAGCAAGTTTTAAGGAGTTCATATAAAATAATAAAACATCTAGAAAACCTTATTTAACCTTACTTTTTTGCTTTCCTATTTTTTTTGATGTATGAATATGTAACACATGACAATAAATTACTGCATGCTGCACTACCAAATTAGTAGAATAAACACTGAAAGCCCACACATATGAATTTTTTGATGCCATAAAAGATCATTTCACTGCGGAGGGATGTGATGTTCAATATTCCCTAAGACAAGGCATTTGCCACTGAACTCCCTTCAGCTGACAATGAGGATCTACAATGCATGTGGTATCAGCCTGTCCTCAGCAGTAAACAAAAGAGGGGAGAAAGGGCAGGCAAAGATAGCTGTGCTCCGTCAGGAAGTGAGAAAATAGAAGAGCTTAAGCAGGATCTCAGTTTAAAATTATTTTAACGCTACGGCCTTTCTTTAGCCTCATGAGGCTTCCTAAAATGTGCTAAGGAGAAGAAAAAGATCTGGTGAAGCAACAAAATGAACTATGGATTTCAGGTAAAAAATTTTTAAAACCCTAAGAGTACACTACACTTAGGAGAAAATAATTTCTGCATAATAAAATCAGGAACTACTGTATTATATTAAAACCCAGAATAATTAATTTTAAAATTTTATTCCTAAAAATAAAAGAGAATCTGATGGAAAAGCAAAGGACTTCATGCTCAAAATGAACCAAGGAAGCAACACTGCTCCAAGTCTGGATACTTGAATTTCACTAGGCACTTCATCACCTCTAATCAAGACTTTTTAAAATGCTTGTGACAGTCTCATTTTTGAAAAGAAAACCAGAAATAATTCAATCAGATTTGTTTCTATTAAAATAAAATTAGAGCAATCTTTCAGTTACTTAGCTGTAATAAAAGCAGTGAATCTTAAAGAGTTAGCATAATGTCATGTGCAATTTTTATCTTGTTTTTCCTCAAACCTGACAATAATAACTTTCTTTAAAAGACTGATTTTTATGCTGTATTACTCACAAGACAACAATATAAAAGAACGCTGAGAAATAAAAAGAGTCAGATTAAAAGCATCCATTAATTCTCCATGCCCAACTGGAGACATCCTGATTTTTCTGGATATTTACTTAGCACTGTGTGATATTCAGGACTAGCTCCCACCAAGTTCACTTGCACTTTGAGTCATCATCCATTCTGTAAATCACCACCTCGTGTTTCAGGCTGAGCAGCAAAACCAGCAAGAGAGCAGCTCTCAACAACTAGCAGAGATTCACCCAAGATACAAAGAGCAGAGGAAACAACAGAGGCCAATTCCTCCAAGGAAACATCCTACCAGTCTAACTCATGGAAGCCTCACTTTTCTTCCCAAACTCCTTCCTGCCTCTTCAACAACTTTCACAGCTGCAGAAGTGGGAAAAGCTGGGGTCTTAGAGCTGCAGATTTAGGAAACTGCAAGCTGGAAGAGGCTACCAAAGCAGGTAGTTTAACCTAAATGAACCCAGTCCCTAAGATATCCTACAGAAGCAACCCTCCACAGATTAATCTGGTAATGTGTGCTCAACTACAACGTGTAGTCATGACTTTTAGGAAACTCACAGAGAATTTATCATCCATTTAAGCAGCTCCTGCCAGCACAGACTTTCCCTCACTATTAAAACCACATGGTCTCTGCTTTAGCTGACAGCATCACTATTTCTTCTATTTAACAAGTATTTCCTCCCCATAAAGCACTACGACCTTATCTGCCCATGAGCCTTTTAATAAACTATTCAAAATTATTTTTTAAAATTGTATTGCACGAGGCATTTTCTCTGGGTTTTCCATTATTTAATGGGTCTACATCTCTCTCATCCTCCTACAGCTCCTGCAAGTTTGGCCATGATGCATCCTCATATTGATCTTACCAGAGCCCCAGCCAGATCTAACAACGATACCTGTGTCACACCTCAGAGGAAACAAATCACCCTCATCTGCTCTGGGAGGATGACACACGTACACTCTGGTTAATAACAGATGCTAAAATGCCTGCTCATTCTTAATTATCATAACCCTATCTAGCTGTTACACACAGAGGAATCTTCTGCTGTCTCAGAACTCGGCCACTTTCAGGCTGGTGTTCAGAGACAAGGCAAAAAAGCTGACCTAGGGCACAAACATCACCCCTGGCAAACAGCTAGGGACCACTTTATGTGGGCAAACATGCACTCTTTCAGAAAAACACTTTTATAAACTCTGAAAAACACCCCTGAAATTTAAGAAACTGTATACAGCAATTTTAGACACATTACTGTATAGTGTAGTAGCAAAATAAAGTAATGAAACAACAGAGAATGTATTTATGAAAACTGAAAAAACTACTTTGCCTGAAAAGTAGAACTAGCAGGCAAGATAGATCCACACAGACTCTCTGAAAAAATCTCTTGTCATTTCTTTGCCTCACTTTAAAAGTGAATAATATCTTTTTTTCTTTCATGTGATTTTGACAAGGTCTCATAGGTTTTAGTTAAATTTGCCTACAATGAAATGATCATTTCTAAACTAAGTAGGCCATGGAAAACTCCATTTTCCATTTAGAGTCAAACAAGAGATTGTCAGTCATTTGAATATTATTTTGTGGCTCAACCTGAACTTTGAGTGCGACATGCTGAAAAGATAATGTTTTCCCCTGGTTTCTATAGCACCTGCTAGAAGCTTCAGGCACACAAAATCAAACCTATTCCAAAGGTACAAAACATTAATCACCTCTTTTGACATTTTGCAGGTTAAGTATCGAACGTGCTCTACTGGAAACGCTTTGTTACGTGTGCAAACCTCTGCTTCAGAAGCAAAACTATCTCCCTTGAAGTTAACAATTTAATAACCTGGCACAGAGATCCTCTCATCAACTCTCCCCATGGAACAGGTCACAAACCCCACTTAGAAATTAATAAGAAGTTAATCCTCCCTGTTAAATCAACTACCCTGGTCCTGAGCAATGGATTCCTTAAGCCCTTTCTCTATGTCTACTCAGGCTGCACAACACCTTCACACTACTTTTACCTCCTCTCTCTATCCCTATAAGAGTAAATAACCAAAAAAATGCTGGGATACTTCATTTCATGTCTCCCACACAGCACCTCACAGGTCAGAAGTGAAATGGCTGAAGTGCCTTTAAACTCTGGCACAGCAACAAGGTGAGAAACCAGGGCAGCTCCCAGGAATTTCCAACCTGCAGAGGAGGCTCGTGCAGGGATGAAGAAAATTTCCCCTCTTGGATCATCCATGAGGCTCTACACACACCCAGCAGAAAGCCAGTCCCACCACCTCAGTAATGATGTTTACGGTCTTCTTATGGTGCTCCCAAAGGTTGCAGCACAAAATAAACCTTACCTTTCAGTTAAACTTTAATTGTGTTATGGCTTAGAAAAATGTCAATAGTAACACTGTGCTTTGTGAAAACTTCAGAAAACAACACGCCACAGCTTTCAAATAATCATGATCAGAAATAGTATTGCTCCCTTTAAAAATGAAGTTAAAAATGTTGCATAAATTGACATAATTTTTTAAAAAATTGTAAGGCAGGTGGGAAGAGAAAGTAGGGCTTGGGGTTGGATTTCTTTTGCCCTCCCATCAAGATCAGCAAAATATTTGCAGCTGAACTCTTTATACAGCATGAACAGCAGATCACATCCAGACAGTAAGTACCTTTTTAAACTGCAAGTCCTCTGTCATATTTGTCTCACTAATTCTTCCAGTCATTAAATGTCTCTTTTTTTTAGGCAAACCTACTAAACAGCTTCCTAATATTTTCAAGTAGTTTTGGTCCAGGTAGCATCTGCCAACCTCTGAGCTACATTTAGCATCCTCCCACAGTTGAAGCCTAACAGACTTCTCTATTGAGACTTAAATCAGCAGCCTCTTTGTCTCCATGCAACTGCTCTTTTACTGAAAATGGTATGGCAGCACAGGGAGCACAATATGAATTTAAGCAGTGAAGCTGGGAGAAAACTTCTTGTCTGAAAGGGGGAAAAAAAAATTAAATCCCACTTACTTCCTCGCTGCAAAAAATAAAATGCAGGCCCTCCCTCCCTGCAGCCATATGGATGCCATCACAGTGGCAGATGCAGGTGGCAAAACAGACATTTCAGTGCTCAGAATCACTCACTGCCCTGTCAGCCAGTTCCCATACCTTCCAGGGAAAGGATCAGACAGAATAATTTTTGAGGGCCATGCTTTACAAGGTAGCTTTTCGGTTTTTTTCGACAAAAGAAATCTCTACTCATGTAAATCAGCTTCCTTGCAATTTACATTTTGCAGGATTGTCCTAAATTTTGAGTACAGTATACTGAAATGCCACACTAATTTTTTCTTCTGTTTGGCATTAGAAGCATGTGGGTTTTTTCAGTATTATGCATCTTGTTGTAAGAACAAACATTAGGACTGATGAGCCAGATTTACTTAACATTGCTGATCTCCTTGCTTCTTCTAAAACATGAAATCAGGAATATTTGTGTTTAACTCCAACTACTTAAAACAAAAAAAAAAAAAATAGAAATACTTCTGGACTTTGAACCCAGGCCTGCTGTGCAGTGTGGCTTCATTAACAAAAGACTGTGTGCAAGTCAGCCATTTGACATGATCATTATATTTATTCCCCAAACACCTTATAAAATCAGATTATTTATCACTAGGTGAAATGACAAATCCATCATCCCCTAATAAATGGTACCTAATACTTTTATTAGACAAACACAGACACTTGACCTTTGACAACTTGTTTTATTAAGGATAAAAAGTTTTCAGGAGTTTTTCTCCTTCCATTACTCCAAGGAAGCAATCCCACAGAAGCCCTTTGTGCAATCTTTAGCAAAACCTGCACTCCAAAGTGTTAAAGTCACCCTAAACAATCCCAGGACATGCTCATTTCTCCCAGACTTCAAGGCACGTGTGTGGATGCACACACCCCCTTCCTTGAGCCCAGGGGTAAGTTTGCTCACTTTAATGCATCCACTCACTCCCAAGTGGTCAGTGCTAAGAAACGCGCACTCTGGTTTATGCCTTAGTCATGCACACAAAGGTAAACATTTTCAAGTTCAATTCAACTTCACACAAGAACAGTAAAACAGAAAATAAATCAATTCCTTTTGCTTAACACTCTAGGAGATGTTTAAGATTAGCTAAGTGGGAAATTTCATCTTTAATTTTATATTATTTAGAGATGATATACTAAACCTCTTTGTTACTTATTATCTGTTTACTCCATAGGCATGAAAATATGAGTAGGTTTTTTTTTTACTAGTCATTTCTTTTATGTTATTTGCCAAAAATCTATCACTCTGACCTCAGAAGTAAATTTAATCTTCCCAAACTTTATAACCCTAGACACCAACTACCACACTACATTCTTCTCAATTCCAAAGATTTAGTTCTGTAGGAGATAAAGTGGATTAAAGACATATTGAGGATTATAGATTATGCAGTTAGAACAAACACAGTCAAGTATTTCAAATAGCTGACCCTACAGAAAGGAATCACATTCTGTTCTCAAGATGATACACAAAAATAGAAAGCACATTCCACTAGGAAAATATTTACTTAATAATTTATCATTTAAGAACTACTACTGTACAAATGAAAGTACAAAAGACAGCACATTGAAATCCACGTGAAGATACATTGTAATGATCACAACACATCTTCAATTTCAATTGAGATTGGATTTACAAAATTTACTCTATTCCAGCATAAATCAAACTTCACTTTTCCCTCAAAGTCCTACATTTAAAGGAGATTCCAGTTTTTTTGGATAGAAGAGGCTGACACACACAGGGCTGCCAAAAAAAATCTAGAAACAAAAGGACAAAAATCTCCAAGTATCCAACTGGAAAGAAATGCCAGTGAGATATAAGAATCAATTTAGTCCAGACATTAATAACTTCCTTAATGATCTAATGATTAAAATAGCATATAGATAACATCATCCCAGGATATTAAATAGAGAACTTTGAGTAGCAGTAAAGTCAGAAATAATACAAAGAAACCTAAGCAAATTCCTTACACAGCCAGAAAATATTGTGAAATTCAGTTTAGAAAAACATCAGCTAATACATCTGGGAAAAAATAATCCCAAATATAGATATTCAATAAGAACAAGAAACCTGGGAAACAACAGTGCAGAAAAACTGCATTAACCACAAATGCAGCACAAGAAAAAAAAAAACCAAAACAAAACAGGGAGTGTCTGTCCAGCCACTAAATCTAGGAATGGGGGAAAGGCTGAATTACTTCCTTTCACCCATTTGACAGCTCTCCCAAAATGAAGCACACATGAGTGGGTGCGCTATTCCACTCCTTGTTGCAGCTCTAGACACGAGATAGCTCCTTCAGACATTCAAAACTACATGGGCAAAAAATAATATCAAGTACTGAGTGCTTTAGCTTAGAAGACCAACTGTAATGAAAAACAGTCTGTGAATTTTTTATTGTATATGATGTGGTGCTTTGGAGCTTTTTTGTTATATTTGATATATCAGAGCTCTTTAATCCAGAAGTATAATACCTCTCCAAAAGCAAATAAACATGAAAATATGCTCATTTCCAAACAATTTGCTTTTTATTGACCATGAAGTTTTGGCACATCTCACCACAACTGAAATCACTTTGAACATTTTGGCTCTCAAATGAATTTTTGCCATAGTGCAATGCCTGCTCATGTTGGGAACAACTGTACAAAACAAGGGAACATAAACCAATGCTGCACTCATGTCAAATGAGGTCACCTTAGAATCTATATGAAGGGCATAGCAATCCTCCTCTCTGCAAAGTCCTTGATTAATAAAGTTTCTGCAAGAGGAAGGATTGTTCCTTACCAAGCAAGAAATAAGAGAAACTTGCTTAGAGGTACTCAAAACCTGCCTCTAGCCATTTTTTTCCCTAGGAATTATGGCATTCTTCCATTAGAAGAATATACCAAAAACTTAAGAAAAATACTTTTACATTCCTAATGGAAATTAGAATCTCCCCAATTCCCTTACACTCAGAATCAGCTCAGAAGCATGTACAGAAATTCCAAATATTATTTGGGTTTTTCAGATTGATTTTTCTGCTCTGAGGGTGGGGATGTTCCCCTCAAGACTTAATTGGAAGATTCTGTCCCACTTTACCATGAAGCAAGAGCCCAAACGCTGTTTACTGAACTTGACTGTGCACATTATGGATGTGGTAGTTCAGGGACAAACAGGACAGTAAAAGAACAGGAAGAGGAACAGACTTGTTCTGAGAAACTCAACACATCTCTCTTGCCACTGGAATTTCCTACAGTTATAGAGAGAAAATATTAAAAAATATTTTAAAAGAGATTCTGACAAGATCATTGGCTCTGTGGTTATCTTTTACTTAAAAGATAGAATCTTTTTTATTTATTATTTGGGACACTTGTTTGTTCTTCCTGAAATTAAAGAAAAGTGTGAAATTTCACTCTGTGAGCTGGAATTTCACAGTTAATAGGAGGATGGAGTAAACATAACCTCAAGTACTTTGTTCCTCTCTCCTTCCTTGCCACGATTCCCGCTGACTCATGGCAATGAAGTTCTTAGAATTTTTCCAGAAGCCTTTTCACTGCCTGGCTTATGCCTAACCCACAGTATAGAAGTCATTTGCTCATTTCTCTAATATTAGGAGACTCACAGCAGCTCTTTTTACTTGTGACTACAGAGATTTAATCTGGCAGCTCAGATCATATTCTAAAGCAATTTAGAGCAACAGACACTTGTGAGATTATGGATCCAAAATACAGGCCAACAACCACCCTGAAATGCTGACTTCTTGAGGGTCATCTAAAAAGCCCTGCATCCCAACCCTGTCCCACATATATAATGGATCTGCTCCCACATCTTTGTCATCCAGCCAATCCAACCACTTTGCCAAGAGCCAAGCCCAGGTGCTACAACTCTAGTCATGGTCTCCATCACTTAAGGCACATAATTTTGGTGCTGCTCTTGTCAGATGAGTAAGAACCACTTCTTTCCATCAGCCTTCCTAGCCCTAAAAGGAGAAACTGAAGCAGCATCTAGTCCAGAGTAAAATACTTGTTCAAGTCTGGGTAAAGTCAAAAACAGCTACAAGTTTGTACTAAGAATCCCTATTAAACACAAATCACAGCACTGGCTATTTCTTTCTCTCTCCCTCTCTCTGCCTTTCTCCATCTTTTCATTCTTTCTGCACTTTTTAAAGATGAATAAAAACTTCAACCACTGCACTTTCTTAGGACCAATGAAGAAGGAGGTTTTGTTTCCTAGCAAACAGGAGAGGAGGGGAAAAAAAGCAAGAAATACTAATGAGAGCGCATGGGGGAGAAAGGAAAAGGAAAATTATTGCATGAATAACAGGTATGAAAGATTGTCTTGCAGCAAGGTCTGATTACTGCAATAGAGGCAGGATGGAGCTGGCATGTTCTTGCCAGGGTGGATCTCCATCCTGACAGGTCTAGTCTTGCCTCCAGAAACACAGACAAACAACCACTGCAACACATGGATGGAGCTGAAGAGGAGCACACTATTTTTTTCTGTATAAATACAGCTAATTTTATTAGAATGAGTTTGTCAATAACCCCTGCAATGCCCTCCACCTGGAGTACTCATTTTAACACGTGTGAGTTTTATCACCCTCTTGTGGAAAAATACCTTCTCATATCAGCCAGAGAGCACAGGAAGAAAAACAAGTGGGAGTAAGGAAGGCAGTGATAAGGAACAAGGGAAGAAGAAAACAGGAGAAGTATGGGCTGGGTGGAATAAAGGGAAAGTGAAGGAGAACCAAGATGACACAGTACCACCTCAACTTCTTCAAAAAGCTATCCCAAAAATGTTGTTTGAAAACACCAAGAGAGTGAGCTGCCAAATTTACTCTCCCTTGGTAACACCGACAATATTCAACAAGTTTTGTTCTCTACAGTGACTCAAATACTGTCTCAGCTGTAATCACCATATTTTGCATTTTTGTTCACACATAGATGGGAAAACATTCTCTATAAACAGTTTTGAACAGTTAACTGTACATGAGATCAGAAAACACTAACTACACTTCCTAATTTATACAGAGACTGCACATAACATCTATGTCCTGCTGTTGGAATGTGAAAGCACATGAGCAAAACCTGCCAAGAGAACTAATGCAAGTTTATGAGTTCACAGTACATCCTATTGGGTAACATAAAGGAAAATTTAGAATATTCAATAATTCTAAAATCTGAAATCATCCTTCCCTCAATTTCTGACTATCCACAATATCAATTTGTAATCCAAGAAATTTAAGTTGCAGTAATTTCTTTTGCTGCATAAACCATATGACAAAAGCATTGAAAACAACAAACAAATTTGCTACCACCTACACTGTAAAACTTAAAAATCCAAGTTCAGTACAAGCACATGCAAAAAAAAAAAAAAGCCAAGAAAGTCATAATAACATCAAACTCATGACTCTGCAAAACAAAGAAATCCCAAACAACAGAAGTACACCTCAGACTAGGTAGCTACATCACAAGCATTGTGAAAAAATACATCACACACAATGTACCGTAAAACTTCTTGAAAACCTCCCAGGAATCCCATAGAAAACTACAGACTACATCCAACTCGAACTACAGTTACATCTTAATGACATCAAACTTTTTTTTCTGATACTCCTTAAAGAGTTATAAACTCACTAACAATTCGAATGACAGATCTTCTTAACCTTATGATAAAAAAATACCCATAGAAATGCTTCCCCCAATACCCAAACTACATTTTTGTCCAGCCAGCCTTCATAATTGATAACCATGCAATTTACATTTATTTCATTGTTTTAATCAAAATCTGACAGCAAATAACTTCCCCAGACAACACACAACTTAACCTTATTCTTTATGATGGTATCTGACTTTTCAGAATAAAAACTGCTGCAACTGAGTAGTTGATCATATCTCCTGCTGGGAGGTCAAGTTCTAAAACTGATATATTTAACCAGCAGGGACACACAGGGGTCAGCATTTATTCATCACCCCCGAGATACCACTGGGTTTACTTCAACTTCTGCAAAATACCATCAAATAAGGACAGCTGAATCTTCAACTCATGTTTTGCAGGAGATGCACCATTTCCAATTCATAAAAATCTTCAGAAATACCCTAATTATGCACAAACTTCTATCATCATAACAGCAGCCTGCTTGTCTCCACGTCTCCTGTAACTCAGTCAGTTCTGCAGTCCAACACTGAGCTATTAGAACAAGCTCTTCAGCTTGGGGAACACAAGAAGCTGCTGTTACAGAAGAGCTGGCACCATGTCCAACCATGTAAAACAGACTTTACAGCAATCTGATATTCTAAGCTTTCTTTTAGGAAGCTACCCAGAAATGATCCATTTCACTTTTTTTGCTTTCTGCCCATTATACTCTGCTATATTATTTTCCTTCTTTGCCCCAGACTTTTGCAGATGCTACAGGAAGGACCTTGTACTTCACACACAAGGAAAATACTACAGTTAACAATCACAGTCACATATTGGAAAGGAAGTAGAGTGGTAAAAATCAATAAAGAGAATAAATACCAAATAATAATCCTTTTTAATAAAACATATTACAATGTTAAAGTGTTTTAAAATAAAATCTTAAATACTTTGTTTTCAAGCAAAAAAAATTATAACACCTAATATCAGACATACTGTGACTTGAAAAACAAACTTCCTACAGGAAATTCAAAAGTAAATTGATACTGACATGTGTATAATTTTGAAAATGTATATACTCTTAGATTTGCTTATTATAACAGTTCCAAAAAAATTACTGGTGAAAAAACTTCCATTACTGTGGATCCTTATCAAACTGATTCATCTTTAGTCTGACTTAAAGACTTCACTGAAAACAGACAAAATTTTCAACCAAGTGCAACAACTAAGGGCAGAGAAGTATTTTACACTGATTCTTTGGACAGCTGCCTTATCTTTTGAAACGCTTGATAAAGATCCTCAGACTGTAGCTGCATTATTTTTTACTTTAAGCAGAAAACCACAGACACAGAAACTATCAACCCTACATAAATATCCACCAGCATTTCAGATCTGCTGAATTAACTGTTGGAGAGGACACAGGATCAAGCACATCACTAAAATCAGGAGGAGGTGGAAAGTTTCTAACAATCTGTTTTACACTGTGGCCCCACAGACACTTCTCTCAGCAGATGAGAGGCCACACTTGGCTCGAGAACTTCTCCAAGAAATTTTGCCACCAGAAAAAACTCTCAGAAAAAACCCTCTTGTCACTGCACCTGCAACCAGACTGACACAATCAGGGAGATTTCAAAGGAAGAGGAACATTGTCATATCCAACTGAGAGAAGATTCTAGAATTTTTCTAATAGATTTCCCTTAACCTCTTATGAAGCAAAGTGAGCCCATTTGCTGATACTTGTGAGTTACACAGTTACCAAGATGACAGTAATCCATAAATACCCACCCTACCAAAACTCCCTGAACTCCCCAAGTCCTCTCCTCTGTTACTAAGGAATTTTGCCTGATTGAGCCAAAGAAACAGTAATAACTTGAATGAAATAACTGTAGGTGAAAGGAAGTTACCCTGAACCTAAAAATAGTTGTGTGTCCTCCTCCCACTCCCCAGAAAGCATTAATGAAAGTGCTCTTTTCTCAGGGAGGCAGGAGCTTACAATGGATGAACGTGAAAGGACTGCTGCCTTACTATGAAGCTCTACCAGTGAACAGAAGCAATATCCCTTTTTAAAAACAGAAGAGAAAATTAAATAAACTCAAAACCTAAACTTCGTATAAGACATTAAACACATCTATAGCTTATTTATACACACAAATATATTACACACATGTAATATAAACAAACACAGATTTTATAAATACATACATAATTTCAGAGATATGGAAAATGTGCTCTTTCACAACAGTAAAGCTCCATAACATAATCAATTATAAAGGCAGCACTACACTTCAACAATCATGTGCACTATATAGAAATAATAGCTTGCCTGAACCAGAACTTGTATTTGTTGAAGGTACTTCACGAAAGGAATATAAAGGAGGTACTTATTACAGAAACAAGAGGTTTTATTACACACCCATAGGGTTACACTTGGGCATAGAAAAGAAAATGGCAATATTATTAGAGAGATAAGTAGTACTGAGGAATGTTATAAAGACATACTTTACAAGCACAGACTGAAACCAAAAGATTTCCATGATGACGGCCAGGTTGGACAGAGCTCTGAGCAGCCTGGTCTGTGGAAGGTGTCTCTGTCCATGGCAGAGTTGGAATGAGATGATCTTTAAGATCCCTTCAAACCCAAACCATTCTGTGACTCTGTGATGCTATGATAAAGCCTGAACATCCTGCAGAAAACTATCAAGGTTTTAGACTCAATCTTGTAAAGAGTACAGAAACACATTTTACATAATTACAACTTACTTCACTTTAAAAATTATTAAAAAGAAAAGAAAAGGAAAAGGTGGGAATCATCATCACTAAACACTTCCAGATGTCAGACTGAGAAATTACGGAAGTAAAACAATTACACTGTAGGCTTCAGAAGCAAAGCAAAACAAAACAAAAATCAAACCACCTTCCCCCAAAAAACAAACAAAAAAATAACCCACCACCACTCTGGCCATAGGAAAATCTCCTAGAGAGACTCAGAAACATACAGAGAACTGACTGCAAACATTGGAAGAGCAGAGGGTTATTTCTTTCACTTAACCTGCCCATTCTCTACAAATCTTCCCTTATGAAACTGCATTTGCAATGTGGGAGACAGTAACAAGCAACCAAAAAAAGCAAAAAACAAAAACCAAACAAACAAACAAAAAAAAAAACCAAAAAAAAAAACCACCTAAAAAAAACACAAACAAACACACACCTATGTAATCAGTGTATTGCCTTTTCTAAACACCATCAAATAAATACTTTCTAGAAACAACCAAAAACCTTTAAGATTATTGGAAAAAATATTCTACAATCAAGAGATGTAAATAGATTATAAAGAAAGTTAAGTGCATACACAAAAAACAGCTGACAAGAGCACAAAGAAAGTGAAGAAATTTATTACTTGTGACTAGAACATCATACACATTCATACAAAAATACTAAATGGGCTAAGTCTTTCTTCCTTTTGAGACTGTGGCCCTGTTCCCAAATCTTACACAGAGATGGCCTATTATGTCCAGATTTATATCAACCAGAACAGGCATAAAATTCCTAGAAGCAGTTCCAGGATTCATCCCTGATTATGTACATGCAGCTCAAACCAAGTTCCAGTGTTTCTTTCATGCAATAAATTAGGAGTCCTAAGATCTATTTCTAATTCTGTAAATAAAGCTGAATTTTATTTTGGGAAATCATAACCACTGTGACCCTAAATTCCTGTTTATATATGAGAAGAACACATTTAGCTTAGCAATTTTATTAACAGTTTACTGATATTTGTATATCTGATATCTGTAAAACATTCTAGATTTCTCAAATGAAGAGCAGCACAGACAAGATAAGGCAGCTCCCATGGAAGCCAACAGAAAACAACAGCCCTGTCTTTCTTCTTCTACAACTCAAACCATTACTATTTCCCATATGAAGAGTTTTAGGTGGCATCCATAAGTCTGCAAAGGCCAGGCCTTTTTCATGATAAAGGAATATTTTAAAAATTCAAAAGTATATTTGAACACGAAGGTGCATATCTTGCAGCTTTCAGTCAAGGTCTTTTCAAATTGTTAGGATTTTTTACTATTAAGGAACTTCAGTATTTGACCAATAGATAGGATTCATAAGAAAAGCTTACAATAAAATCTCAGCTATAGGGAAATAATTTAATGATCAAAAGCAAATAGCAAGTGAAAAGAGATTTTTCCCTATGCAATGCTCTTTTGTTGCCACTACACCAATTCTTTAATGCCATGGAAACTATCTGATAAATGTATTAAAAGCTCAATAAATTTCATAATATTGAGGTAGCAAAGCAATTGGTATTGTTGACAGAGAACTTCTGCTCTGAGTGCTTATTTGAAGGAAAAATATCTAAAAATAAAAATCATACTTTGAAATTTTTTCAACAAAAATACACAACAGTTGCAGAGAACATGAAAGTAACCTTCACTAATTATGTTAAATCATTGGAAAATGTGAAAGGATGACAGGAAAAAAACCCACACCTTGAATTACAAAAATGAGATACAAATTATTTAACAATTAACAGTCTCGCTTTTGGATGGTTTGCTTTGCCTAATTTCTGTATTTGTAATGAGGGCAAGGGGAGTGGGAATGATGCTGGGAGCTACATCCAAGTTTGCTGTGCAATTTCTCAGGATGCTAAACGTGCATTCCTAAGACACACGATGTTTTTAATCATCTCTGTGTACGTCTTCATCCTCTGAACACTCCCCTCCCTCTACAGACACCAGGAAGAAACATCAACGAACTCCCCCTCCTCCTTTTGCAGGCAATACTGAAATTGCTCTGTTTTCACATGTCCAGCACTACAATATACTCTTTTTCCAGCCAAATGCTTTCTAACATTGCACTCCTGCTGTTCCACCTCTAGAGACTTCTAAGTAAAAAGAGCAGCTATACAAAATGAAAGCAAAATAGCCCTCCAATAAATAATACACCTACCCAATGCATCTACAATCCTATTTTCCTCTACAGAACAAGCAGAGATTTGAGGCATGCCACAAACCTGGTTAGCAAACCTGGGAGGGAATCTAAGGCACACAGATGGAATTATTCAATCCCAAAAAAAGGGCCCTTCACCAGGACTGCTCTGCCACAAGCCAGTTACCTAAGACACCTGTCAGCCTGGGTGATACCAGCAGCCTCTTCAAAGTGAAGCCAAAATCCATCATGCACTGCAAGATTCACCAGGGAAAAGCATGCAACCTTCAAAAAAATGCATGTGAGAAACATACAGAAGAGCAATTGTGTCACAACTCCCATGTGCACTTCTCAGTCCATTCCTCTACACCTCAAACAAAGGAGAAAACACTGGGTTTAAAGTGTTATGTTGGACAATAGTCAGATTTTAAAAGACAGCTTCAAATCAGATTTTGTCACAATGCAATAAATAAAAATATAATTAATTCATCTGAAAATTTAAGTCAAGTCTTTACTCTAGGTAAACAGCAGTTTTGTGACTTGAGGCTCTTGAAAGCCTGAACTCAGCCCAGCAGAGCCTCAAAAAGAACACCTTGTTTTGTATACAAACATTTAATTTATTTAGAAACTTATACCATACACACACTTTTTTTAAAAATGTGAGACTAACAGCTTCATTTCTCTCATTTTTTTCTGAAATGAGCAACATTGAAAATTCCAGTTATTCTTATTCCACTTCCTAAATAGCAGCTTATCCTTTAGAATTGTACACAGCATCAAAACACAGTATCTCTTTTCACTTTCCCAAAATATTTTTATTACCAAATGAACAACAACAAGGCTGGTTTATCTATCTGTTTTTGCAATATAGGCATGGATGCTCACAGAAGGCAACAGACTGCATTAAAACACTACCAAAACAAGCCATTTCACTGTATGTGACTCTGCCCCTAGGGAAAGGAAGGAGAACAGATAAGATGTGACAGATGTGTAGTCACGTCACTTAATACACTACTGGAAGGTGCTCAGATCATTATGGTGACAGGCAGAGTACAAAAACTTGCAAGGAATGGACCAAGCAGTTACCCAGTTTTCTGCATACATGATTCTTGTAATCACAGAAGATACTGAAGGCCATAAAGTCCTGTTTGAGATAAGGCAGCCTGCCAAAGTCAATATGCAATATATCCATAAAAAAAAACCCACATCAAACCAGAAGGAAGCATAGCATGCATGTTTGTGTAAGCAAAAGCCCTCCATCATGCATATGAAATACATCTGATGAATATGAATTTGAGGTCTGTCCTCTAAAAATTTCCCATACTGAAATATTTCTGAAGAGGTTTAATTAAACTTGACATTTACCCAAACCAGGAAATTTATCAATTGTACATCTCCAAACTAAGTTCAGTTTTCTGAGACTTTAAAAAGCTATTTTGCTGGTATCTCTTCTCTATTTCAGTTTAAAAGACAAAATTTTCCAGGATAAAGCTGGAAATCATATGGTTAGTGGACAGAAGTAATAGGATTGGTCACTTGTTGTAAGGAGAGTGTAAACCCAAGAGTCAAAAAATAATCAGGACTTCCATGAAACTGGTCAAGTATGAAAACAAAGGAGAAAATCACTTCCTTGCTTCTTGCAGACTTAACAATCCTGAATATTACAAATATTAATGTAGGTCAAGAATATTTCCAAACAGCAGTTTGATTTTTAGCTGTCAGTGTCCCTTCTGCAGGGACCAACAGCACTGCTGTTTAGAGACTGTTAGGCCCAAATCCCTCAAATTAATCGGCACAGGTAGATCCCTGCACCTATGGGAATCCACATTAAGGTGAAGAGGGAAAACTAACTCCCAGGAGCACATTCTTCATTTGAAGCTGGACCACTGTAACTCATTATGACACTAATCATAAATGTCTCACCAACACTCTCTGCTCCCCATCTGTTTGTTTTATCTTATTATAGTTTTATATCTCAATCCTCAGGACTGGCTGCAGTAGTCAAATCAAGCACCTGGACATGCCTGGGTTTCTGCAACGGGAGGTTCTCACTGCTTCACTTATGCTTGTGTCCATGCCTGGTTTACTCCCTGAATGGGACTACAGAATAGAGGCAGAAGAATTAAAACATCAATTTCTTCATTTGTACAAATACAAATCTCAATGTTTTCCACTAATCCCATCATTTAAGCCAAAGGATAAACTCCAGTCACCTTCCAAAATGCAGCAACTGGTATGAAATAACCTGTGTATCAAAAATTACCTGAAAAAGTGTAAAACTGAGCTCTAAAATTATTTGAAAGAATATTTGCTTCTTTATCTCATTGTCACAAAACAACAAAAGAGTTCAACAGCAAAGAGCAAAAAATTTTAGAATCATAGAATAACCTGAGTTGAAAGAAACCCACCAGATCAACGAAGTCCAACTCCTGGCCCTGCAGAGATCACCCAAAGAATCACACATAATATTCACTGCAGGCTACAAAGTCAAATCCAGTGGCACCACGCAAGCCTAAACTGAGAAATACTGAATAAAAGTCATCACCAGGCACAGTGCAGGGGGGCTGGGTGCACCTTTAACTCAGGACATTCCATTTGTGCATTCTTACAGGGAGCCACAGAAAGAAGCCCACAACATTTTAATGACAACTCCAACCGGAATTAATGCTAGAATCCTACTTTTACTTAAAGACACACATTAAGGTGAGAAATTTTTGGGGGGTTTGGAGTTCCATTTTTTTTTTTTTTTTTTTTTTGCAACTACTGTATCCTTACAAACTGGGGTTGAGAACTAACTAAAGTGTAGTTCCATGTTTATTTTATATTTCAATGCTCTCATTAACAAATTTGTCAAAAAACAGACAAGAGAATGTGGGGAATATACTTGCCCAAAAAGGAAGAAAAGGGGCATATATAGTATTAAACCTGTTAAACTTCCTATTTTCCACAATTATCAGCACCAGCCATCCCTATTTTCAGCAGAAATGAAGAATGGCAATGAAAAAAATACAGAGAGGTAAAGAAACCATTTCAGAAGTCACTGTTGAAGACTTCTGAAAGGTGATTTCCCCTTCCTCACCAGACATTCTGAGAGGTGCTTTTAACCCCTGGATTTGTACCAAAATTCAGTGACAAGTAGAATTCAGGTGAAGCATTCAAGGTATCACAGAGATATTGGCGTTTTTTAAGAGCAGTATGCTGGATCATATTCCTCCTTCACAAATTAGAGGTTAAATTAAACCTGCCAGCAGAAACTCAACCAGTGCTGGGATATGCAAGTTCTCAAAACAGCAGGGCCTTGCCTAAGACCAGATTGGCAGCATCTTTCCCCTTGGGGGGCTGCAGCTCATGGGACTTTTCCATTTCAAAATCCAGCAGAAGGCAGGACCTGGGAGTTATCCATGCACAAATGGGATGAGAGGGGTTCCCACCTCCTCTCTTGCAGCTGACACCACTATCACAGGGTGCACATCCACATACCAAGGAAAGATACTAAAAACCAGTTTCCTTCCACTCAGAAATCCATTTATCCTTACCAAAATTACTGCTGATTTCTGCCAGCTGCTGAGGATTCACAAACCAGAACACCCTTGCACAAAGCCTGAGCGCCTTGAAAATTCAAGGCATGGTATGGGTTAATATCAGCATTTAAAACTTCCAAAAGTACTGCAAACAATTACCACACCCTCAAGTCACAGATAAAATATTTTGTAGGGCTTAAATACATATATATCCGGCTTGAAACATTTTTTAATGCTGGCAAAATTTCCCTGCAATTTCCTGACAACAGAAGGCTTTGATTTTAGAAGTTAGTTGTACAGTAAAAATTGTTTTATTCATTAAAAACTGCGTTTGGTCTTACCTTTTAGCAGAGGCAGGGGAGTTAACTCGATAGGCTTGCCCTGAGACCTAAACTGGGAGGAGCTTTGTGACCTCTTCTGTCTGGCTTTTCTGACGGACTTCCGAGAAAATCCGTCTACTTTATCCACTGATGGAGGAGTAGTTGGTGCTGAGGACATATCCCTACTGAAGGAAAGCACATGTTAAAAATGTGTTCCAAATGAGTGAAACAGGTAAAGATTAACCTAAATTTTCTAAGTATCTTCCTTCACTGCTCTCTTAGTGACAACTCACACAGATAAACTGTTAAGAGATCTAAACGATGAATAAACTTAATGGAACCTAATTATTAGTGTAGTAATTCCTCTTGCTTACTTTTTTATCTGTGTCTCCCATTTGCCAAAAATTTCAGACCTAATGCTGACACCACTGCACTCAGAACTTCATACATCTGTAGACCTGACTGTAGCTTTAATGATGCATTCTTTGGGATAAAGTCATTTTAATTCACTCTGATAAAGAATGGGTACACAAAAAGGCACAGATGGTTTTTTGGCATTAAGGTCACCCATATGCACAGGACAAAAAACACAGGACAGAACAAAAATTCAATTTATTTGCCACACCTACATATAAGATTTTACAGAAATTTAAGAAAGTATAGTAAAAAGTACTGCTATGATTCACAATTTCACTAACACTGACAAATTGTACATATTACTTCTTCATTGTCCATTTCAGAAATACTCAGTTATTTCCCTGTGAGTCCCTTTACATGTTTAGTTATTCCATGTCCTGGCATTTCTGGACGACTGGCAGTGTGGTAGCTGTAACTGCTCTAAGGGCATGAGACAGACAAGGTTTGCATGGAGAGGCAGAGAGACAAAAAAGGCTCCTGCAAGCAAAAGTTTGTTTGTTTCTCAACTCCAGCTGGCCTAAGCAATTGCTTCTTCCAACAAAACCTGCCTTGGTGGTACTCCTGCAGCTGATTCTGTACCACTAGCCAACACTGAATTAATGCATCCAGCTGTTTTATTTACCAGTCTGGTCGTGTCTGTTAAAAAAGCCCATCAGAGCTTGATGAAACACATGAGTAATACTCAAGGGAGAGGAGACAGGAGGAATTCAGGCCTACATGTTACAAGCAGCTGGGTGCACAGTTAACTCCACCAGCGTGGGCACTGGAATCAGCAGCTCGTGTGCATTAATGACACGACCATTAACGAGGGCAGCTCTGTTGATTTCGGCCAGGACAGGCACCCGTGCAAAGTTAAGCATCGGCGTAAGCACTCGCAGGATCAGGGTCTTAGAACGTGTCCTTGGAAAGCATTACTCATCCCCAATGTCTGTTGACTTCAATTACCAAAGTGACTCGTGTGCTACAAGAAGTTGATTCCACAACATACAGAACGCTTTCGAGCACTTATTATTTTAATTGAAATATCTGGTTACTCGTGTGCTTCACAGATTACCAAATCCACTGAAGCAGGCATTATTTGGGTTTGTCTTTTGTAAGAAAAGCTTTCGAAAGCATGATTTGTTGCAACAGTGTAAACAAGCTCCAAAAGATAAGAACTATTTAATGCAAAATGACATATAGGTGCACTGAATCTATCAAAAATGGAGTATAAACTCCATAGCTTCTTCAAGGAAGCATGTGCAGCACCCAGAAGCTGAACTGTGCAGCTGGCACTACAATGATGAAAAAAAACCTTATTTCATCTTTTTTATTTATCCTGAGGTATTCTTTTGCTACCAGCTTAGGCTTTCTAAATATAATATACTATCAGCAACATGAACCCGTACCTTAAGCTGGTTTTGTTTATCATCTGGGCAAAAAAAAAATATG
Source organism: Sialia sialis (assembly GCA_009812075.1). Classification (NCBI taxonomy): domain Eukaryota; kingdom Metazoa; phylum Chordata; class Aves; order Passeriformes; family Turdidae; genus Sialia; species Sialia sialis. The sequence continues at coordinate 1,789,493 of VRYO01002775.1, forward strand.
CCACCATCACCAGGGCATTCAGGCCCCAGCCAAGATTAATAAATAAAAAAGTCAGATAAACTGGAATAGAATTGCCTGTACTTTAGTAACCCACTTCTAAGATTTCAACAGTCCGCCAGAAAAAACACACAAAGTTACCTGTTACATAAACCAAATTCTGAAAATATCAGCAAAAATATATTCCCTAAACATGAATCGGTTTGGCCCCATCTCATCTCATCAGAAAGCTTCCCCTCGTCATCACGTGTATCATTAAAGTGTAACCATCCCTGCAGAAATGTTTGCACGCTCTCCCCAAATTAAATTACAAAAAATAATAATAATGGACAGCGACTAAAGTAGATCACTTAAACTGCAGGATCATTGTGTCAGCAAGGAGCTTTACTGACACTTCTCTGCTGTAAATTTAGTAACAGTTTCCCTAACCTGCTTTATAAATTATTAAAATCTAATTCTAATTCAACAAGACTACATCCAGCCTAACAACCTTACAGTAAACACTGATCTTTTTTTCGTCTCTCCAAATGAACATTGCTGCCCTGCATACACTATCACAGGGAAATACTCTGTTTCCACCAACAGTGGGGGGGAGGGGGGGCGGGGGGAATAAAGCCCGAGATTATTTATTGTGTGCGAGGGGGAAAGCTGCAAACCCGGCCACCGCTCCCTGCTCCCTCCGCTCCATTCCCCGAGTATTTTGGTAAATACGAAGCCACGCTCATCAGATCCACCGGTCCCGGGGGTGGGGGGAGAAGTGAAAATACCGACGGAGATCGGCGGGGAAGGGAGCAGAGGCGCAATTATCCGCTCCCGGCTGTCATTTCCAGACGGGATCTCCGCAGCTGGAACATGTCCTCCCGCAGCCCCCCGCGCCTCCTCCCGCACCGCCGGGCCGGCGATGGAGTTACCTTGACGCTCCTGGTAGAGAAGCCAGAGACGGAGGGAGGCGGCGGCGGCCTTGGCGGAGCGCGGCCGATGCCTGGCGGCGGCGGCGGCCCGAGTGCGGTTCTCGCCGGGCTCGGTCGCTGCCGCGGCGGCGCAGGAGCCCTGTAGGCCTCGGCCTCGGCGGCGGCGGCAGCGCGGCCTCCCCGGCGCAGGGCGGCGTCGGCGGCGGGTTCAGGCGCGGGCGGCTCCGCTCAGTCCCGTGCACTCCCCGCTGCCTGCGGTGCTGCTGCCTCTTCACATTCCCGGAGAAGGGCCCTGCGAGGCGGGAGGGAGCCGAGCCGAGCCGAGGGGGAGCGGCGGGCGCGGGGTGGGGGCAGTGCCGGGCAGGGCGGGGAGCGCTGCTGTTCCGCCGGCGGCTGGCGCGGGGGAGAGCGAGCGGGGGTCCCGGTGGGCGTCGGGGTCTCGCTCCTATTGTGGCTCTCAGCGGGCTCCGGCCATGGCACTCGCTCGCACGCACTCGCTCTCGCTCACAACCGAGCGCGCTGCTGCCACCGCCCCCCGCCCGCGGACCGCCCCCGACCGCCCACCGGAGCCGCCGCCGGGACGCGCCGCCTCAGTGGCGCCCGGAGCCGCCTTGGCCGCCGGGAGCGCCGGGAAAGAGCCGCCCCCTCCCCCGGCAGCCCCGCGCAGCCCTCGCCGCTCTCGCCCGCGCGTCGCTCGCGTCCCTCGCCCGGGAGAGCGGCGGGCCCGCCGGCCGAGCAGCAAAACCCGGCGCTGCTGAGGGGGAACCGCGCTCAGGCTGAGGTAAAGCCCCGTCGGAGCCTCTCGGGGGGCACGGAGCCGCTTCCCGGGGCGGGCTGCGGGCGAGGGGCCGCGCCGGGAGCAGCCGGAGGGAGCGGCCCGGCAGATCCCTCCTTTGGGAAGCAGCGGCTGCGCCCCTCACTCTCCTCTGCAGCAGCTCTGCACCCTCGGGTTTCTTAGCTCAGTGGATGATCGCTGTCTGCATCACTTTTGGAATTTTGTAGATCTATCTATCTACTCCTTGTAGATAGCATGCTTAAATATCCTAAATTTTGTTTAAATTTATCTACCCGATGGCTTGATGTTTGATGGTTCTGATATGTTCTTTGCTTGTTTGTCTGTTTGTATTTATTGAGGGTTTTCCCCAAATGCAACTAATGGCTACAGGGTAGTGAAGCTGGGCGAGGGTCTGCAGCACACAAGTCCTATGAGGAGCAGCTGAGGGAGCTGGGGATGTTTAGTCTGGAAAAGAGGAGGCTCAGGGGTGATTTTAGTGCTCTGCAACTCCCTCAGAGAGCCAGGGGTTCAGACTCTTCTGTTTCAGACTCCAGAGTGACTGAAGGGACACGGTAGGGGATGTCTGGGAACATCTCTGCTGAGCCAGGGGAGGTTTCGGTTGGACGTGAGGAAGAATTTCTGTACAGGAAGGGTGATCAGATATTGGAATGGGGTGTCCAGGGAGATTGGTGGAGTTACTGTCCCTGGAGGTGTTAAAGGAAAGACTGGATGTGCCATGGTCTGGTTGACAAGGTGGTGATCAGTCAGTCATAGGCTGGACTCATTCTCAGAGGTCTCTTCCAACCTAACTGATTGTGTGATTCTGTAATGGTGTTAATACAAATGTTATGTTTTAAAACAGGCTCTACCATTTCACCTGTGTTTCTGTCAGGAAAAAGAAGTTGATGTCTATGAGTAGCAGCCCTCCTATGTTGATATGACCAAATCCCTCTGACATACAGTTTTTTAGGAAATTAACTCAAAGGCAGTTTGAGAGCTGGTTGCTTTGGTGGGTCAGTCACATCCCTCCTGTTGTGCAGGTACTGAATCCTCTCAACATTACTAACCCTGCAAAGGATATCTAGTTGTTGTCCTACTCAGCTTCCTGACTCAGCTTTTGGCATAACAGAGGAAGTGAGACTGTGTCAGACTTGAAGTCATTTAAGCTGTTGTCAAACTACTTTCAAAACTGCTAATTTTCAGCCAGTTCCCTGGTCCAGCTCCCACTGAGGAACTTGGAACACTATTTGAAAGCTCATCACCACTCTAACTGAGGTATAACTCTAATGGATGTGAGCAGTTTTGCCTCTCATCTCTCAAAATGCTCTTTATATCTGAAGTTAGATGTCTCCCCTATTTTTTTTTTTTTTTACCTATAGACAAAGCAATTTCACTTCCTATTAAACCTTCCTGGTGTGGCACAGTTTTAAATCTCTTAAGATGCTTATGTCTTCTCCTTGTGTTGTCTCAAAATTATTCACATCTTTTTTTTTTTTAACTGTAGCACCCAAAACTGGATTTTACTAAAATTAAGGCCTTAACAATGCCAGCATGTGCTGTCCTGCCTGTCACAGACCCCATTCCTGTTTACACACATCACTACAAGTGCTTTTGAGTCCCTCTGATCTATTCACAATCTTGCTGACCTGTTTTACCCCCGCATCCATTTCTGCTGACCTCCCAAGCCAGGTATTTCTCTCTCAAGTAGACAGTAATGCTGCTTGAGAAATTATTTCCTGCAACAGCCCTAATGCTGAGCCTTCATTTTTATTTTATAATCAAGCAGTCAAGACATCTTTTAAAATGAAATTCTACGTGATGTTAAGTCAGAGAACTGTAGAATTTGTCATTCTCTGCAAATCGATTGCACTTCTTGGAAGAATTATATTTTAAAAAGCAAAACTAAGATTGAACTGTGCCACAGTTACAGAAGGGTTGCGGAACTCTAAATTTAGAAGAGTGATTTGTACATATTTGTAGATATTTAAAACCTTAAATTTGCTTAAACTAAACCAGCTAAAATAATCTAAATGTAAACAAGGATGGGTAACAAAGAATGTGGGTCAGAGTTATACCAATATGAGGTAAAATATGGCAAAACCAGTAATGTCCCATTAGTGAGGGACAGAACCTCTATTTGTGTATGTTTTGGTGTTCCATGTGCTCAATTGTGTTAGCTCAGAATTCCTCAGTTCTGTGTGCTGCTTTTGATGTGAACAGTGCAATGAGCAGCTCATAAACTTACTGGCAGCACACTCTGCAGAAGGGAGGTTCTAGCACAGCCTGATGGCTACACTGGCACTTTGGGTGCAGTTGAGCAAGTCATTTTGCATGATTTCACTTCAGTTTTCCTGGGATGAGATGAATCCATCTTTGTAAAACACCAAAAATCTAAAACTGAAGCCTGTGATGTGGATATCTATTAAAATAACTACCATAGAAGGGATAAAAATCAACAGTACTGTCCAAGTCCACTGTCCAGTGCACACAGATGTTTTTTACTCTTCATTCTGACTTTGTATAATAAGTACAGAATTAGTTTTTCGGCACAGCTGAACAAGCTGGCAAATAATGCATTCAGCTAATTCATTTCTTAGATGGTCATCATGTGGTTTCTCTGGTCCATTTTGGCTGTGTAAAGCATTTTTATGATGTGTTTTATGTCAGGTGGTGTTTGGACAGTAACAATTCAAGTAAAAATACAGGCTTTAGCAGGGAATAAACAGAAATCTTACCTTTTCTTTATCACGTGGCCGTCAGATTTTAGACAGTAGGCTTCCCATTTATCTCCTGGTCGCTTTCTTTTTTCTACTTTAATCTGTGAAGTCCTCATCTGTGATGAGATTTCAGAGCACAACATAAAGTATCAATGTAAAACTGCTGATGTTTCAAAGGGGTACTGTTACTTGTCCTTCCCCTATTCTCTCTTTAGCCTGTATTTTGTAAAAACTGCTGCTTTGAAAATGATTATGTGAATCCCAAGCAGAGATGGAAAACTGAGTCCTACAGGTTTTTTACACCTGTTTTACCATAGATGTGTATCTGTACATGTTTATGTATGTGTTTGTATAAATATATGTAATACCAATCTGCAAGAATAAAGATTAAATTTCCTCTGATTAAAGTTCACATGACCAACATCTCCCATACAAGTGTGTGGGCATATATATGAAAATATGTGCACATTCAGTACATGCACCACTTCCTGGAGATCTACAAGCAATAATAAATCCTTTTGATCAGTGTTTTTCCATTGCTATCAAAGGTACAAAACAAACGTATTCTTTTTAAAACTGAAACTGCCTCACTCTCCTACAAACGGGCTTTTTAAAAATAGCTGGAAAGGAATTTTCAGGGCCAGCTCCTCACCAGTTCAGCTCTGCTTTTTAGCACCCAGTCAGAACAGCAGTCAAGAGCCCTCCAGAACAGAGATTTTTGTACCACTGACTCAGATTTGTGCCACTTCACGTTTTTTGGTGTGACTGGAGTTCCACTACAGACCATCTGTTATGGCCACCCAGGCAGGAATACAGGAGCTTTCATCCACGTTGGCATCCTGCTCTTTGCAGAGCAGCTTATCAAACAGGATTGCTGCAGAGATACCACTGTGGAATCCTGCTGTATTGAGTGATAAACATAAATGGATCTAGCTGGAGCTTGTTTCACCTGGCACTTGTGACATCTATTTGTCTGCAGGAAGGGTCACGGAATGCTCCATAAAGGATCTCCTATATGTCAAAAGGAGCATTATCAGGGTACCATGGGATTAGTCCAGATATTCCCTGCTCCAATAGTAGGAAGCAAGAAAAGATTTGATCTCCCCAGAGAACTAATTATTCAGACCATCAGGAAAAAGACCAGCCAGAGAAAGTTGTATGGAGGAAGCAGCAGAGCTGTTTGAAGAGGCAAATCAGCATGAGAACGAGTCTTTTCTGATGCATCTTTTAACAAAAATGAACACTGTGGAACGCTGCATCAAAGTAACCGTCCTGATCCATCACATCCATCACTGTGATTGAAAGGGCACAATCTCAGACTTTTTTGTTTACTTTTGAATCCAATTCACATGTAACAAGAAGGCATTCTACTTAAGTTTGCTTAACTGCAGTTGACTCCTCATTCGTGTTTTGGGGAGGAATGGTGTGGGTTTTAGGCAGTGTTTGCAATTGCCATACAAAGTTTCCCTAATAATAAGCCAGTGCTTGTTACTCATTCCTCCTGCTCCTCCTCATATCAGCTGTGCCATGGCACTGTCAGGCCCTCAGGAACTGAATTCCTGCTGGGTGTAGGGTAAGCATTTTAGGGTCACAGACACAACTACCAGAGTGGGAACTAATTCTTCCTCTCTGTTTATAAACACCACGTCATTTGAAGTCTGTTTTTGTAGTCAACATGGCAAGATAAGCAGGAGCTTGCTCGCCTTGGCAGCTGGCTAGCTGTCTCCTCCAGCACAGCACTGTTCTCACTTATTCCCCAATTCATGGGTTTGTTCCTACTTTGTTCCCCACCCCCATTGTCTTAACTTGCCTCCAGGCCCCGGGCACTCCTTTAAGCCAAGTTTTGTGAATTTTTTTTTTCCCTTTCCATCACTGCCTGTTTACCTCTTACCTTCCTGGGGCCTTGTGCTGCACTGCTGGGCCAACTGCCCTCCCCAACTGTCCCTGCCTGCCCCAACTGTCACCTACAACTGCCTCAGAAGGTTCTGGTGCTGCCTCTTCACCTCTTACCTTCCTGGGGCTTTGTGCTGCACTGCTGGGCCAACTCCCCTCCCCAACTGTCCCTGCCTGCCCCAACTGCCACCTACAACTGCCTCAGCAGCACCCACAGGGCAGCCTCTGGCATCTGAAACTGCCTGAAACAGCCAAGTGTGTTATGTGGTCCCCTGTGCCATTGGGGGATGTCTGAGTCTCAAGTGAAATGGGCTCAGCTTGTGGTCTTTGTGATCAAATCTCCTCCAAGTACCTGAAGGGAGCCTACAAGAAATATGGAGAAAGATTTTATGAGGAGCATATAGTGACAGGACAAGGAGGAATGGCTTCAAACTGAAAGAGAATAGGTTTAGATTATGTACAAGAAAGTTCTTTACTGTGAGGAAACCTGGTGGCACAGGTTCCTCAGAGCAGCTGTGGCTGCCCCGTCCCTGGCAGAGTTCAAGGCCAGGTTGGATGGCTTGGAGCAACCTTGTCTGGTGGAAAGTGTCCCTGCCCATGGCGTTGGGTTGAATGAGGTGATCTTTCAGGTCTCTCAACCAAACCATTCCTTGGTTGTGTCTCCTCAGTTATCTCTGCATTTAATGTGTTACAAACCAATATATACACTGCCATAAAACCATCCTCTCCAGGTGAGTACCTTCTGCTGTGGCCCGGCTTCCTACTTACAACATCACCCTGGAAAGAACAAATGAGTAAAATACCTCTGTGTATGTGTGGTGAGAAGGTACCCAGGAAGTGCGTGAAATGTAGCACTTCCCAATCTCCTCTGAGCATCCTTCCCAAGCTAGGTGCATCTCTTGTGATCATAGCAGCAGTCAATAAAACTCTGATTTTTTCCACAAGTGCAGAGTGCAGGGACTCTGAGAATGGAGTAGGCTGAGACAGAGATATCTTGTTCTCTTTGTTGTAAAAGAGAACAGGCAAGTATTCATGTTGTATTTTTTTTTAACATGATTTATCTCTGTCTCATGCTACAGCTTTAACCTATTGGATACTTTTTTAATTTTCAAATCAAATGAAAGTGTTCTGTAGTCAGTAGCTCAGCTCAGCATTGTAAAGAAGGGGTTCTATCAGCACTTAAGTTTAAAATTCAAGTCTTAATGGGTTCCAAATTTTGCAGTAGGGATGAATGGATATGTAGGTATACTGCCAAAATGGGAAGATAGGAAAAGAAAGGTAATAGGAGTATTTTCTAGACTCTTCTGAGATCCACTGTCAAGTAAACAATTAGATAATTGTGCCATTGAGAAAATTACATGAATTTGGAGGTTGTAGTTCTGTCATGATCCTGTACAGGAATTTCAGATGCCCTATAAATGACCAGTAAGAAGAGGCTTTGTGTGAGACAGGAACTGGAGTTGAAATCCAAAAGCTATAAATCCTAGAAAAAGGCAGAAATTCATTAGATTGAGATGGAAAATAGCAAAGAAACACCTAAATAATCTCATGACTAAGCAAACCACACAAAAATAGATAACTGGAACAAGAACAAAACTGGTGTTGTTCCGTGCAAGCACTGGAAGTTTAGAAACTTAAAGAAATGAGGATGTCTCACTTGAAAGGAACACTCTGATAGGACTGATTTTTAGGAAACACTGAAAAGGAATGGCATTAAAGCCTCTCCCATACTTGATGGCCTAAAGAGATGAGGATGCCAAGGTTAGGAAAAGAATAGCAAATAAGCAGAAAATATAGCACTGTACAAATCCATCGTGCATCCTTCCTTATCTCTAACTCTGTGTAATTTAGAAAAAGCCAAGAAATAAGATGGCTTGGTACAATTCCCTCAGAAGGAGAGGATTCACACACTGGTGATCTTTATCTCAGAATTAAAAAAGCTTCATGCTGAATTTGACAGAGTTCTGTCAAGATCTTCAGTGGAAGGGAGACAGGTGAATGAGTGAGTTATTTATCAAAACTGCTTTGTATTGTTTGTTCTTATGTTATCTGGTAAAGTGGAATATTGCAAGCTTCCTCATCCTCTTAGGGAGGCAAAAGGTTTGAACAAGTTCAATAAAGCAAAATTTTAAAAACCAGATGCTCAAGGACACTGGGAGATTAAATTATCCTCATATTTTAGTGGGCTGCTTTAATTGCAACATACATGACAGCATATTAATAAGTGGAGAAGCTTATCTAAATACTAAATAAAAATGCACCACTATCAGCTTTAAAAATCTGCTCTATAGAGAAGTCTAGGCAGCCGATTTCAGGTAAGATAACTCAACAAATACATAAGAATTGGAGCCAATATAAAATCTGTGATGTGGCAATATTTGACATATTATTATTGAGTGGCTTCTTTGACATGCTGTGCAGTCCCCATACTTGGGGAATTTTCAACATTATCCAGTGTCAGGTGGGACCTGGAAGAATATATAGCAACAATCAATAGCCAAGACTTGAGTGAGAGCTGATCAGAAGCAGAGTTGAGATTTTCCTTTTTAAGAAGCAAAGAGAAGTTAAAACCACAGTTTGCTGGGGCACCAAGTAGCACCAGAGGACACCTCTGGAAAATTTGTCTTAAGCTATATTTAGTACATCCTAAGAAATTGTTGCTCCCATTTGAGCCATTTCAGCTCAAATACAAATAAATAAAGGAATATTTTAGAGGGTTGTGTGCTTCTGAGTCATGTTTAGTTCTAATGTGTGCCTTTCTAGGTGAGTTCCTGCCTTGGAGCAGATTAATTTTTAACTGCAGTTCTATAGGTGTACTTCATGTGTTAAAGTCCATCAAAAGTACACCAGGCACTGAAATTCTAATACTGAAAGCTTTTAGTAAAATGGCTAATGAGAGCCCTTCAGACAAGCACTTCCCAGCAAGTTTGTTTTAGAATAATTAGCTTCTTGCAATTACTGGCTTTTAATGATAGGCTGTTGAGACATTTTTTTAGTTCCATAATCTTTGTAGAGTCTTTTGTTCTTGAAATTTTATCACCGTCTTGATGCATGAGTGTGTGATACTCCAGGGAAATGCTTGCTTGAGTTCAATTTTAAAATGTAATTTTTTGTCTTTTCTCTGATTTACACTTAGGTCAAATTCAAATTGCGATCTTGGGTTCCATCTTGAAAACTCACTGCAGCTTCATTTGGGATCTTAAAATATTATGTAAGTCACATCCTGGAAGATGTGAAAATAGGGATTTTTTTCATCTTCTACTTAAAGCATCCTTTCTGAGTTACTAAACTTTCTTCCAAAGCACACTGGTTTTGATCCAGAATTTCATTCCGTGACATTCAAACTGTTCTGATCATATCAAATGTAATTCCACCCCCACTGAAACCCACCTCAGGCCTTCTCCCAGCATGATCCAGCAATTGCTCTTTGGGATGCTACGGGAAGTTGCATGCTACCATTCTGATACACAACACTTTGGACACTTTTTTCAGAAATCCTGGTAGCATTGCAACTCAGCAAACTGGTTTGATGCATCTGTGTAAGCAATTTAACTTGTCCCCAGTTGCCTCACTGCTTTGCTTTTGACAAATTGACAAAATTCTGACAAATATACTCACCAAAGCTTTCATACAGTGCCTGTCAACCCACTTAAATGGTTTCTAGTGTGTAGTAGTGTTAGTCCTGCTGATGGTCATCCACAGGGTATTTCAACCTCAATGCCACATATGCAGAATTTTTTATTTTATTTTAGTTGTAAAAATATTTTCCACCTGAAATATTCTCCACTTATTTAAGCCATTAGACGGAAATATAAGCAAGGTTGTCTGCTTTCGACAGAGATTTGCAAAAATCCTCATTACCTTCTGGGGAAAAATGGGTAAAAGACATTTGTAGAGGAAAGTGGGGCATCCATTGTTGCTGCATGTTTAATTTTGTTTGATTTACTATACTTAACTTTTTCCCTTATTGGCAAAAGCAACCTTAGCTGCTGCTCATGCTGTTTGCCAGCATCTCCATCTGCATTTGGTTACTCCTCAGATTCATTCTCCTCCTGCATTTGCAGAATGCTGCTTGTATCCTCTGTGCTCCCATGGGAATGGTTTCCCTTTGTGGCTCACATTCACAGCAGCATGGAGTTACCCTCGTTGAGGATGACATTTTCCTGCAGCTGCAGACACCTGAGCCCAGCTCCCTCTGGAGTCTCTTTCCTGGCCTTGGTGATCACTGCCAGTGATAAGGGAATGCCTCTGTCTCATCTTCGGAAGTCTTGGATTCCGCTGTGAATCCACACCCACGTTTCAGTTCTGTCAGTAATCCCAAATCCCCCATGGGAGACTTTATCTGAATTCATCTCATCTCGTCATTTTGCCATGTAGGTTTGTTTTGCAACTGGACCATTCCTTATCTAACCTTTTGTGGATTTTTTTTTCTCTTGGGAGTGGTTTTTATAAAACACCTCGGAAAGCATTTAATTCAGTCTCAAAGTTAGTGCTGCATTTGCTGGGAATTTCTGTCTGGCCTGTTTTCTGCTGACCTTTACTTAAATGATTATGTATATGCATGTGTGCATGTGTTACTTGTAGTGCTTTCTATCTTTCTTGAGTTTAATTTTACCCCATAAGGCAAGCTTTCCTCCCGAGTGTGATGTCCCACTTGTTTTATTAGGATTGTGACGAGTCTGCTCACACAAGGCACATCCACAGCACATCTGAATGAAAGCAAACATCCTGTGTTCCTCAGCCTTCTCTAAACCCCAGCAGATGGCTGCTGCTTCGGCAAACTGTGTGCAATAGGCTGGATCACATTTCCCATGCAGCAGACTTATTTCTGGAATCCAAACCCAGTATACTTCCAGAAGGTGGGAACATGCATCCAGCCACAAAGCCACTTAGCCCAAATCAGTCCTACATGGTGGCTCTCCATAGCTCAGCTCCTCTTGCTTTTTGGGATGGGTGTATAGCAGGTTTGAGCCAGCCCAAGTTGCAGGTGGACTGGTAACAGCCTCCACGTGCAAGTTTTTAAACACCAAGCCTGAAAGTTCATTGTGTGTTTGTTAGAAGCTGTGTAGGTTTATTTTTTCTCTCTGTGATTAAGTATCTTGTGGAGATAAATGGTGTTTTTTTGGAATGCCTGGGTTTCCTTGATGCTCAGAGCCAGTCCCTGCTGAGAATCCTTGTAGGATCTGCAGGAGGTGATGTGTATTTTCTCTGCCTCAGGTAACACTCAGGGGACACGTGCCACAGACAAACATCCTTTCCCTGGTTCCCTGCAGCAGCACTTCCTTGACATGTGCTTAACCACAGCCTGGAGTCAGGACACTTCAGTGTTCAGGTGAATTGGCAGGAATCACAGACTCTGGAATGGTTTGGGCTGGAAGGGACCTCAAAGATCATCTCGTTCCACCCCCTGCTGTGGACAGGGCACCTTTGAGTAAACCTGGTTGCTCTGAGGATCATCCCACCTGGCCCTGACCAGGGATGGGGCATCCACAATTTCTCTGGGCAACTTTTGTCAGCTTGAAACCTGACCCTGCATGTGTGTGGTGTGTTCAGGGACCCATTATCACTCTTTTTCTCCCAGAAGGAGGCAACAAAGGAGGTATTTGGGCTGCAAGTCCAGGCAGATAGCCTCTACTAGGTCTGTTGAGAATGTTGTGTTGTGAGGAAAGGGCAGTTTGGGAGGGGGCTTCATCTTTTCTTGCTTAAAATTTTTCTCCACTGAGTAACAGGCTCTGTCTCAGCCATTTGTGCCCACTTCCCATCACATGTTGGAGTATTTAGCATCAAAGAAGGCTTTTGAAAGAACACCTGCATTCTTCTACAACTTGTGCACTGATTTCTTTGCATGGATGATCTTCAATGAGCTACACATCTGTTCTGTTGCATTCAGAGGCCCTAAAAATGATGCCATTTGTTCAGAATCATAGAATCATTAGGGCTGGAAAATACCTCCAAGATCATCAAGTCCAGGAAGTAATTCTAAAGAATTACAAAATTTCTGATGTTTCTCCTCCAAGTATACTGATTATAAAAATGTCTGTGTGCAAGCTAGGCTGGCATTAACTATCCTACATCATGCAGAACCTCTCTGGTCATGCAAACCCAATACACAATTAATGTGTATCATGGGATATTTTCCTCCATCACACCAGTGTAGAAAGCTCCCAGTGGCTCTGGAGTGCATATTTCCATTACGGATTCAGTAGGCTAGTCACAGTCCAAAACTGTCTTCATTATTTCCTAAATCAAAGTTATTCACACTTCCAATTTCCCTTACAATTCATTGGGGGTTTTTTAACTAACTGTTAAGCCCATCACACTGTTGGTCAAAACCTCTGACTAGCTGCAGTAAGAGATGAGATTGTTGATCCTGTCTTCTAACAGCTGCCTCTGTACTTTTGGAGACACTCCCTAGATGGTTCTGACTTTTTTTTTCCCACTAATGGGACTAAGTGTCATTGACTGGGATAGGCAGCCAAAGACTTTCTTGAGATTTTTTTCTTTACAAAAGGTTGTGCTCAGAAAAATCAATATTACAGAAAAAAAGCAACCTATCAACATTTCCCTTTATATAGAGAGGAGTTTCCATTTGCTTTATTTTATTATGTATCCCAGCCACAGAAAGATGGGCACTGAAATCAGGTGGACAACCTGCAGCCATGGAACACTGCCAATAATTTAGTACATTTTGCAAATTGCAGTAAAAATTTCTGGTCTTGATTGTGTTCTTTAATCAGGAAGAAACATTTACAACTGGTTGTACTGACCCACTCAAAGGTGTTTGTAAATAAAGTTTGAACCACAAAGCTGTATCTATTTCTTGTCCTTTTTCTTACAGTTTTTCACCACAGCAGTGGCTCTTGGGCTTTTCCACTGAGTTTTCCAAACTCAACAAAAGCATCTGTGAACCATTTTGCCTGCTGCAGTGAACCACATGGTTGTGCATCTGGGAATGGAGACAGCGGTATAAACAATGCAAAATGAGACAAATAAAGTCATAGAATCATTTTGGTTGGAAAGGCCCTCTAAGATCATTTATTCCAACCACTAATCCAGCCCATCATTAAACCCTGTCCCCACATTACAGGTTTTTTGAACACTTCCAGGGATGGTGACTCCACCGCTTCCCTGGGCAGCCTGTTCCAATAGCTGCCAACCATTTCAGTGAAGAAATTTTTCTTAATACTTTTCCACCTCTAAAAAAAAAAGTATGATTCTGGCAAGAGTGGGCTTGAATAAAATTGTCATGAATGATACCCATGGTCAAAGGAGGCATCAAAATCACTTATTCCTCAAGGAGAGAGCTGGAATCAAGTGTAAGTACCTGAAGGGAGCCTACAAGAAAGATGGAGAGGGACTCTTTACAAGATCTGGAGTGACAGGACAGGGGGAAATGGCTTCAAAATGAAAGAGAACAGGTTTAGATTGGATATTAGTAAAACAATCTTTATGGTGAGGCTGGTGGGGCCATGGCACAGGCTGCCCAGAGAAGCTCCCCTATCCCTGACCATGTTTAAGGCCAGGCTGGATGTGGCTTTGAGCAGCCTGGTCTGGTGGAACGTGTCTGCCCATGGCATTGGGTTGGAATGAGGTGATTTCAATTACATTCCAACCCAGACCATTCTATTGATTCCATTTCTATTGATGTTTGCTATAATCAGAAGCAAAGAGCTGTGTGCACAGCCTAGCAACTTTTAAGTGGGAGAGAAGCTTCCTATGAAAACCCTGATCAGAGCCACAGCCTAAAGCACACCCAGCCAGAAGCCTTTGGTGAACACTGAG
>VRYO01002775.1:1804567-1824975 GCA_009812075.1 Sialia sialis
TCAGCTTAACCAGAACGATTTTTTGCAGCTTTTAACCTATGAGGAAATTGGGGGAAAATACCATGGTCAAACACACATGTATGAGATTGTAAAACCACTCAATGCCTCACAATACAGAATTTATCAGGCAAGTTTCTCCCACCTCCTAGTTCTCCTATTCCTGTGAATTGCTTATTGTTTTTCTTTCTTCAAGATCATTTTCTCCTGTAACTGTTGTTCTTTCACAGTTAAAAACCTTCAGGGTATTTAGGCATAATTCTAAGAAGGGACAGAGCTGTCCCCTATATTGTCCTTTAGTGGCTTCTGGTCATTCCCATGTTCCAGGATGCACCAAGTTATTGCAGCTTTTTCCTGAAAATTGATAAATTATACACCTGAGCTAAACAAATTAGAAAAAAGCCAAGAATTTATGGGGATGTGGATGGCATGATCCTTTCAGATAATTATTAATCTGAATTAACAAGTGGGACAATTTCTTAACTGGAAAGGAAAGCAGGGAGACGAATTCAATGAAAGTTAATACTCCTGGCTAAAGAAATGCATTTGTCAGAGAAATTATTCTGAGGAAGAAAAAAAGAGAAAATTGTATAAATATATTAAAATATACTCAAATATATGAAAGTATATATGAGTATGAAAATATTTGTGATGATTTAGTAAATGAGGAGTTGTCTCTTGTGAAGGAAACCTAATCTTAATTTTAGTATTTCCTGTGCTGTGGTCTTGTATGGTGTAGGCAGGTTGCTGAATGGTTCATTTTGGCCTCTGCCATTATAATGTACCTTGTTTCTAATGGGAATTATTTCCAATTTTGGCTCCCAGGCATTCTTCCTGTCATATGTTGATTACTGTAATAAATATTCTCATTACTGAATTTGTTCCTATATGCAAACTGAAGATCAGAGTCTGCAGTGCTCAAACAAAATAAGCAGCATCTTAAAACCTTCTGTCTTCTCTCCTGTGGTTTCCCAGCCCAGGAGAGGGGAAGGACTGCAGGGTCAGTGGAGAAGAGGTCCTGGAGCCAGACTTGTACTTTTGGGGGTTGCTTTTTCCCCTGTACATTATGACCCCTACAAGGAAAATACTGATGAGTTTAGGCATCCCTCTCTGGCAGTCATCCCACCAAACCTGAATTCAGCAGTTCTCACAGACCTGTGGCAGGATTAGATACTCATGTTCTTGGCTGTTAATTATTTTTACTACTAATTGTGATGTCTTCACAGAAACCTCCGTTGCAAAAGAAATTTTAAACATGCAGAAGTCTGGATGATTCTCACATGTAAATAGATCTCAGTGGCATACAGGCTGAATTAAATACTTGAGTATATTTGAGAATAGTTTGAGTATACTTTGAGAATATTTGAGTTAAAGCACCTAGAGAAATTCCAGGGACCCACCAATCCACTCTTGAGTCCTCTCCTTCAGCAGAATGGGGACAAGGGGAACTAAGATGGAAAAAACCTCATGGGTCACAACAAAGGTAGTTAAATAATGCAAAAGCAAAGGCCATGCATGGAAGCAAAGAAAAATCAAGTATTTATTCCCTACTTCCCACCAGCAGGCAGGGTCCAGCCACTTCCTGGGAAGTGCTTCAGCATGGAGAGCTGTAAGGATGGAATGCCCTCCCTCTTTCCCCAGTCTCAGCTTTTAATGATGACCAGGCATAAAAGGTTTGAACATCCCTTTGGTCAGCTGGGGTCAGCTGTCCTGGCTGTGTCCTCTCCCAAATCCTTGTCCACCCACAGCCTCCTGGTGAGGGGAGGATGCTGGAGAGGCAGCTTGATGCTGAGGAGTGCTGGGCAGCAGCAGCCAAAACACTGATGGGTCATTTATCAACACCTTCCCAGCTGCCAATACACAGCACAGCCCTGGGAGGGCTGCTGTGGCATCCTTAACTCCATCCCAGCCAGACCCAGCACAAAAAACATCTCCAGCCTTCCCATGGTGGAGGCTGTGAACGGAATTCCAGACCTCTCCTGGTTTCCAAGAATAATGATTTTAAAGGGATTGTCAGTGCCCTTAGGGCAGTAAATACAACACTGCTAAAGTGCTGGTAAGCAAACAGAGCCACAGGAGAGATCCATGGGTTTTTCAAACTAAAGTGAAGTGAAACAGACTTGGTTTATCATCTCTTCCTACATAATGCACAATGGCACCAAGCACAGACAGGCTCCTGCACACACTTCATGCTCGATCCCAAATGTGTGTGGTGTTCAGAGCTCCCACAATTTCTAAAACCCACACAGGAGCACAGCAGGCAAGTCAAGTCACTGCAGCAGAGGATAGAAGGTAACAGCCCCCGTGTCTCTCATCTCACACCATCTCTTCTTCATATCACCCTCGGAAATCTGTGCCAGAGCTGATGAGAATCAAGAGCTCCTGCCCCTCTTCCATCCCTCTGCTCCACAAGGCTGCTGCTGCTGCTGCTTTTGCCTCTTGTGGAGTTTATAATGTCATCACCAGGGGTAATTAATTTTGGTAATTCAAAGATTTGAAGTTTGGACTCTGGAACCCCAGAGGACAGAGAGACAAGGGGCACACAGCTGATGCAGTGGGGAAAAAAAACACTCAAGGAAGGAGAAAGAGATGAGAACAGCAGCAAGGCAAGTCACAGCCATCAAACCAGAAATCCCATCCAGATCTTTAAGGACAAAACATACAAAAGAAAGCACCAAAAGGTTGCTTTAGTGCCACACATGTAAAAAGCCTCCATTCATCTTTATCTTGAGGCTGCAGAGGACCACAGCCTGGACTTTCCAGAGAGCAGAGCTTGGTACAAGTCCTTGCTCAGGGTGAGGAGTTAGGCTAAGCCCAAACTCCAGCCCCACTGCCCCATCCCCAGCTCCTGCTGGACTGGCTCAAGAGGTTCCCTGCCTGTGTTTCCCTTCCCCTCATGCTCATTAGCAAGGAAAACAGAGCTGGCAGCAATCCCAGCACTGCGTTTGCTAAATGGATCTATTAAAATGTAAACAGAGATCATGTTGCAGGGCATCATCATAAAACACCGTGGGTGACAGCTCAGCTGGTTCCCAAACACTGCACAGAGCTCCTCTTGCACATCTCAGTCACAGCTATCCTGCCTCTTCCTCCCCTCTCCAAACATTTGCCCATTGGGTTTTTGGAAGGCTCATCATTATCTGTCCGTGCCCAACAGGAGCCTCGCTGCATCTCGAGCACATTTTGGAGCCACACAATCCCTGAGGCTTTCCGCTTTAGGAAAACAGAACTCTGGTTTCTCAGAGCCCTTGCCATCCCTCCAGGAGCCCTTGAGTTTGCAGTTTAGCATTGATGGAGCACAGCACAGGCCACACGGGTTGCACCTGTCTTGTTCCTGCCTGATACACATCTGGGAAGAATTTTATCACCTCTTTGTCTGACTGCTTTCCTGCTCTCCCCAGGGGCTCTCAGGAAACCACCAGGGCATTGCTTTATTCTCTTTCAAGAATTCTTTCACATCATTCGTTCATCCACCTCCCTGCCACCTATTCTGCAAAAGCTAGACAGAAATTGGAAGGGGCTGGGGAAAGATTGGGGGTTTCTGTTTTGATGGCCATGACTTCCCTTGCTGCTCTTCCCATCTCTTTCCCTTTCCTTGAGTGGTTTATTCTCCCAGTGCATCAGCTGTGTGCCCTTTGTCTCTCTGTCCTCTGGGGTTCCAGAGTCCAAACTTCAAATCTTTGAATTACCAAAATTAATTACCCCTGGTGATGACATTATAAACTCCTCAAGAGGCCAAAGCAGCAGCAGCAGCAGCCTTGTGGAGCAGAGGGATGGAAGAGAGGCAGGAGCTCTTGATTCTCATCAGCTCTGGCACAGATTTCTTATGTGCATCTGGGGAGGTTTTTTCCTCACTTTCCCTCTCTAAAATGAAAAATACAACATCCACTCCCAGTTTGAGAGACTCAAAGGACAAGCTCTCTGGCAGGACAATCCACAAAACACCACATGCAGCATGTGCAGATCTGTTTATCCGTGCAGGAAAACCTTGGGCCCTGCTGGTCACAATGAACACCACGAGCAGCTGGGAACATGTCAGAAAATAGTGCCACTCAGAGAAGGCTTTCCTAAGGAAGCTAAAGAGAGATGCTGTTCTGTACCATTTTCTAAAAGCTAATACAATATTTATCAGCAGGTTTCAAGACCATTCTGCTCATGAAATATATAGTCATTAAACCCTCCTGATGGAACAAAATGTATATTTTTTTATATATTAAAAAGAATCTGTGCTTTTAGAAACCTGGATTCCATTTGGGTTCTAAAGTTTAGAGGTTTTCATTTCATTGCTTGAGAATAACTATGTAACACAACTTTAAAAATGAACTGGTTTATTTTACTTATGCTGGAGATAGTGGAGGTGAGGAGACCCAGCTTAAAGCCTGTCTAAAATCTGGGGAAAATAATCTTTGAGTGACACAGAACCATTTTCTTCCAGAAGATTAGCAATAGTTTATTATTCCAAGTATATATTTAGACTATTCCACTTAACGTAGTTGCTTTAATATCAACCATATTAAAACCTTTTTGATAGCTGTTTGCATTCATAAGTGATTCCAAGCTCCAAAAGGTGGAGCAAAGAGCCTCCCAGGGTGCAGGGGTGCTCACACCTGATCCCTCTGCGCATTCCAACAGGTAACAGGGCAGGTGGGGACAACAGCCTGCACTTCCCACTCCTCTTACAATATTCTGCATGAAGCCCCACAGCCCAAAATGTCAGGAAGCAAGAGAGTGCTCTTAGAGCACTCAGTAACTTTCCTGCATTTTGGGATTCAAAATATTGATTTTAAAACAGCATGTTTCCTGTTTCTTTGGTGCTGTCCCAGTGCTTGTGTGGTGAGACAGGGAGTTGGGATTTTCCTGGTAATTGTCAAGTTCACCTTTGCCTAAAGAAAAGAAATTGTTTGAGATCAAGAAGAGCAAGGCAGGGAACAGAAGGTTCTTAGAGATTACAGATTCACACAATGATTATGGCTGGAAGAGAGCTCAAAGATCATTGAGTCCAACCATCAACTCAGCACTGCCAAGGCCACCACTAAACCATGCCCCAAGTGCCACATCTACACCTTTTAAATCCCTCCAGGGATGGTGACTCCCCCACTGCCCTCGACTGCCTGTTCTGATTCTTGACAGCCTTTTCTGTGAAGAATTTTTTTACATCCAATCTAATTCTCTCCTGGTCCAGTTTGAGGCCATTTCCTCTTATCCTATTCCTGGTTTCTGGGAGCAGAGCCTGATCCCCACCTGCCTCCACCCTCCTGCAGGGATTGTAGAGAGGGATGTCTCCCCTTTTCTCCAGGATAAACACCCCCAGCTCCCTCAGCTGCTCCTCATCAGATTTGTGCTCCAGACTCTTCCCCAGCTCTGTTCCCTCCTGCAGACTCACTCCAGCCCCTCGGTGTTTTTCTTGCACTGAGGGGCCAGAACTGGACATGGGGTTTGAGCTGTGCCCAGCACAGGGGGACAATCACTGCCCTGACAAAGACCAGGTGCTATTGGCCTTCTTGACTACCTGGATTCTGTCCCAAGTGTCAGCTCAGTAACACTTTTTGTAGTAAGATGACACCAGGTTGCACAGAAAGTTGAAGCATCTTTAAGAAAAATAGGGAAAAGAATGGGAAGACACGAACACAGCAGCAACTGCTCTTGGCTCTTGCTCCTCTGGGCCAGCCACACGTGCAGGATTTATTCTCCTAGACCTTGGGTTGTGACCCAGCAGAATGCTCTGGTTTGCACCCACATGAGCTGTGTGGAGCTCCCTGTGCTCCTGACCGTGGCACAGGTGGAAAGCCAGGATCCACACGGAAAAGCTGTGCCGTGGCTGAACTCGTCCGGCGGGGTGGAAAAAGCGTTAAGGACTGGAGGGGTTTGTATTTTGCAAACAAAAGGAAGTTCATTTCCTCTATTAGCTCACTATTGCACTATGTGCAAAAACACGCCTGGAGCTCTTGAAATACCTTTACTTATTTCTGCATCTACCAAATTTATTTATAGAGCCATCTGGAAAACACTGGCTCTTCATTTGCAAGATTCTACGGAGCTTTTCGGAATTGTTGCATCAACAAAACTCTCTAAAAACACCCCCACCTACAGAAATCGTCAACTATAATCAAGCTTCAGGAATTTTTTTTGTGTGTTTATATATTTAAATAGTATTGACAAGGCAGTTAAAACTGCTGTATTAATGCATAAATAGGTAATTCTCCATGTGCTAATTTTGTCATGCTAGTAAATCTATTAAATATGTCCAATAATAAATCAGCAAATGGGTCTAATACACACCCCTGTAAGAAACCACAAATACTTCAGCTATGTCTCATTTAAATGCAGTCCTGGGACATTCTAACAGTTTCAAAAATAAATGGCAGCAAATTCTTCTTTGAAGCAGAATAAACCTGCTGACTTGGAACATCTGGAACAAAAGCAAGGTGAGAGCTGGGAGACAGGAGTGTCCTGGCTGGCAGGTGGGACAAGAGAGGGAAGAGCAGCTCTCACCCCCTGCACGTGGCCCTGAGCTCGCTCGGAACAACTGAGTTACAGCTCACTCACTGTCTAGGCATCCTGGCAATAAACCACAACAGAAATGTTAAAATAATAACACTATTAAGAATAAATAAGGATTTGGGCTTATTTTAGCCAAAATGTTTTAACAAAGCACCACTATTCATTCCTTGGCATGTGGTGGGATGCCTGTGTGCTCCTATTACTACACTCCTGAATTGCTTTCGTACTTTCTCCTGTTTGCAGCAGCTAGGACTCCATAAATCCAACCCAACTAAAGGAATTAATTCCAACAATGATTTAATCTACCTGTGGCTTAATCCCACATCTAGATAGCTATACAAGATCTTTATTACTGCCATGTTGATGGGTTGCTATCTCAAGGTATCCTCCTGACCACACATTATGTGTCTTCATTTATCAAAACAAGATTGTTTTCTAAAGCGCTCATTCTTTTCTAATAAACACTAGGTTGTCCAGTGCTGGCCTCAGCCAGTCTTTGGTTTTTGGGGTGTGAAGCACAACCACCATCCTAATGGATCCAAGGAACATCCCCCTATTTGTCCTGATCCATCATGTATCAGTTCTAAACTGAGACAGTTCACCCAGATCATTGCTAGAGTGAAGCCCTGAGCCTTCCTTCTTCAATTGATGCCCAAATTACTGTTAGAAACACTACACTCTGCATTCTCTAAATGTCTGAATGAAAAACTTTTAAAGGAACCTTTAAGATCTCTATGTACCAGCTAGAGTTCCCAATAGAAATGTGTGTCAGCCTCAGTTTTTACAAGACATATCAATCTACCTTTCTGCCTGCATTTTTCATATATCTGCATTACTGAAATCAAAGACATAATTTAGAACAACTGTGCTTGGTCCATGGGATTGCTCTCCAGAAGTCCCCGTAAAAGTTAAGAGAACCACTTCCAGCTGTTTGGCCTGCTATGTGTGTATTCAATGTTTTTTTTATTTGGACCTGAAGTAGTGAGGGCTGTGTCTTGGGTTGCAATACAGGATGTGACCAAAGGTGTATGTATTCTATCACCATATACTGAAACCAGGTGGGGCAGTGATCCTGATCTCCATGGGAGATATCCTCTGCTAATGGGCCATCCATTGAAACCAGGTGGGGCAGTGTTCTTTACCTTTTCACAACCCATCCTTCCTCCAGGGAGGTATCTCCTGTTAATGGCCCATTGAGCCTCACTGTGTGACTGATAAAATTACTTCATCCCATTGGGAGATGCTCCAGCCAGGGGGAGGAGCCATGCATTCCTACCCAGATAAAAACTGAGATTGGGAACAACAGGGCACCTGTTTTCCACTGGATCCCAGAGGAAAACTGGACCTTTCCACATCAGCACTGGACCTTTGGAGCAAAGTGCTGCTTCAACTGAAGCACATTTGTCACTGCAGGAGGATGCAGCCACCACTGAATGGGACTGCTCCCAACACCCTGACTGACAGGGTGTCAGGTTGTATTCTGACTTTGTCAGTGTTTGGGGTTTGTTTCTTTGTAATGCTGTATTTCTATTTTAATTTTCCTAGTAAAGAACTGTCATCCCTATTTCCCATATCTTTTCCTCAGAGTCGCTTAATTTCTAAATTATAATAATTTGGAGGGAGGGGGTTTACATTCTCAATTTCAAACAGGGGCTCCTGCCTTTCTTAGCAGACACCTGTCCACCAAACCAGCACAGCTGGCATACATTGTACAAGCAGGTATTCAATTCCTTTAAAAATCAAGAATTCCTGTATTTAAAACATCCAGAAAACTGGACTCTAAAACTGCTTCAGATTTTATCTAACATACTCTCCAAATCAGTAATATCAAATATATTACCTGGGATGCAGCAGTCCTTCAGTGCCCTACTGTGTATTGTGAGTTATTGGACCTTTTTTTTCCCCACTTTTAGGACACTTCTCCAAATTGTAATTCTAAATCAGCATTGAGAGCTCTCCTGAACTCCTCCCAACACTTCTCACTGCCAGTTTTGAGTCCCTGCAGCCCCAGGCTGCTCAAGTACCACCTTTATGGGATTGGAACTCCATCAAATCTTTAGTCAGAGTACAAGACAGTAAGAGGGAAATTGCTATTGAAAATGTAATCTAGTCCCTTGAAAATATTGGTGCCAAGACTGCAGGAAGAGTATACAGAATACATTCTATTTCCAGAAAAGTAGGTAACTTTCAAAATAAAGATTTCAAAGTATCCAAAGGTGCAAGGAGGAAGGCTGGAAGAAACACACATGTAGAAATCCCAAAGGGACAGAACAGAACACCCTGCCAGGAAGCTGAGGCCACGCCTGCAGTGGCAGTAACTGCAGATAACCCCTCTCTCCTCAGCCAACATACCTGTGCCAGGTCACAAACTGGTGCAGAAAAAAGGAAACAAACCAAGAAGTTATCAAAGATCCTCAGCATTGGTTGATAGGTTATCAGCAAATAACTCTGATAAGGAACCAGGGAGCTGTGTGATCTCCCCAACAGCAGCAAGTTCACAGACTGAATTGCTGTCATCTCCGCACCAACTCCTGCCTCCTTTTTTCATGGCAGCTGGAATCCCCAAATCCATTGGCTCTGGCAGAGCAGGGAGAGCAACACTGGCTCAACCAGTGGCTCTGCTCACAGCTCCTGCAAGTAAAGAACACCCAGCCCTGGCTGTGAACACCTTCTGCCTCTCACACACTTCACTGCCAAATCACACAGACAATCTCACAGACAAACAGGAACTGCTTTTATGCTTAAAGAATGTTTATGTCTTGCATAATTTATTTAAGGTGCTATCCTGCTTACACCAAGCTCAAGAATAAGCTCTTCCATGTATTTCAGAAGGTAGGGGGTCCACTCCTTATCAAGGAGCTTCCCTGGAGAGATGCCCTGTTGGAAGGTCAGCTGGGGCCAACCTCCCTTTTTCTTCCCACCTTCAGTTTGGTGTGGTGTGGAAATGCAGAGTCCAGCAGCTCGTGCACAGGGCAGCAGAGCTCCCAGAGGAAAGGAACAGAACTCATCTCTTGAGAAAAACAGGTGCCAACACAACTTGCCACTATCCCATCCAAAAAGAGAGCAAGAAGCCAAACAGCTGAACACCATTTTGAAGGGGTGGAGCAAAATTAACCATGGCAAACGCAGACAAGCTTTAGGAGATGGGCAAGGGTGTCAGTTCCTTCAGGAGTACGAAAGCTTTGTTAATGAACTGACACTGCAATTAACTATATCCATACCCAATGCTCTCCTGAAAGAAGGGAGCCTCTCGCCAAAACACAAATATTTAAGGGTGAGTGTCAAGAGGATGGGACCAGGCTCTTTCCAGTGACAGGCCAAGGGGCAATGGGCAGAAATGAATGCACAGGATGTTCTATCTGAATATGAGGTAAAACTTGTTTATTGTGAGGGTGGCAGAGCTGCCCAGAGAGTCGTGGAGTCTCTTTCCTTGGAGATATTCAAACCCTGCCTGAACACAATCCTGTGCAACCTGCTCTAGGTGAACCTGCTCGAGCAGGAGGTTGGACCAGATCATCTCCAGGGGTCCCTTCGAACCCCAAGCAGTCCAGGATCCTGAAAACACAAGATGCAGCTCCAGGAGTGTGCAGGGGCCAGATCAGCACTTCCCATGACAGAATGCATTGCTTCACACAACACTCTGACCTACAGAGCCACAGCACGGCAGGAGCCAAGAGAAAACTGTCATTTGGAACAGCAGTTCATGTCTTTGAAACATTTTACTGTATCAGCTTCTCTGCTAAGGGATATTTGAATGTAGATACACAGTTTGAAGACACAGGACATGTATCATATACAATCTGGCCACAGAACAGCTTATGGCTGGTGATTGGCTAAATAAATTCCACGCAGAAGTGCATGCACAGCTTTAGATTTGTCAAATAATTTCCACCTTAACCCCAAGGAGTGGGTAAAATCCTGCACTCAAGTAACTGATGAAATTATCCACAGACTATAGGATGTCATCCTGAATGTCTTTTACTTGAAAAACTGAGCATGCAAATACTGCACTTTAATTACAGAGAAAAGAAAAAGAAACAAAGAGTAAATTTCAGGACATGCCAAATGCAAGTAAGTTAATTTTTATGTGTTTACAGTAGGATAATCTCCTGCTGCTCAGATACATTGTACAACAGGTTTACTATAAACTCTGAATAAAGACAGACATTGTTTTTTGCATTTAAGTAGTCTATCTGGATTTTTGATTTTCATTTACTGGAACAAACCTGATACTGCTTCCGGAATTAAAGCTTCCCCTGGGGTTAAACAATTCACACAGTGCTGATTTCCAAAAGCTACTGCACATAACTTCAATTACGTAAGTTTTATAAAGGTCAGATCTGGATTCCTGCAAGGCCTTTGACACAGTCACCTACTGCATTCTTCTGAACTGGAGAGAGATGGATTTGGTGATGGATTCATCTGAGAGATGGGTGGATGAGGAATTGGTTGGATGGTCACATCCAGAGGGTAATGGTCAACAGCTCAGTGTCCAGAGAGAGGTCAGGGGTCCCTCAGGGATCTGTACTGGGACCAGCACTGTTCAATTAATGGCACAGACATCAGGATCGAGCGCAGCCTCACATCAGCAGATGATAGCAAGCCCAGTGGTGCTGCTGACACTCCTGAAGGATGAGGTGCCACCCAGAGGGACCTGTGCAAGCTCAAGAAGCAGGACCACAGGATTCTCATGAGGCTGAACAAGACCAAGTGCTGGTGCTGCACGTTGGTCGAGGCAGCCCTGGTACCGATCCAGGCTGGGGATGAAGGGATCTAGAGCAGCCCTGCCAAGGACTCAGTGCTGCTGCTGGAGAGCTGGCCAGGGCTGGCAGGGTGTGCTTGCAGAAAGCAAACCCCATCCTGGGCTGCATCCCCAGCAGCGTGGGCAGCGGGGCCAGGGAGAGCACCCTGTCCCTCTGCTGAGAGCCACCTGCAGTGCTGCATCCAGCTCTGGGACCCCAGCACAGGACAGATGGGGCTGGAGCACCTCTGCTGTGAACACAGGCTGAGAGCTGGGGGTGTGCAGCCTGCACAAGA
This sequence comes from Sialia sialis, assembly GCA_009812075.1. NCBI lineage: Eukaryota > Metazoa > Chordata > Aves > Passeriformes > Turdidae > Sialia > Sialia sialis. Next base: position 1,816,103 of record VRYO01002775.1, read on the forward strand.
GAAGGCTCTGGACAGACCTTACTGCAGTCCTTCCACACCTGAAGGGAGCCCATGGAAAAGATGGGGACAAACATTTTAGCAGACCCTGCTGGGATGGGACAAGGGGTAAAGGTTTTGAACTGGCAGGGTAGATTCAGATGATATAAAAGAAGGAATTTTTTACAATGAGGGTGGTAAAACACTGGCACAGGTTGCCCAGAGAGGTGGTGCATGTCCCCATCCTGGAAACACTCAGGTTCAGGTTGGATGGGGCTCTGAGCAATCTGGTTGATTCGAAGATGTCCCTTCTCCTTGCAGGGAGGTTGGACTAAATGGCCTTTAAAGATCCCTTCCAACCTAAACCATTCTGTGATTCCATGATTCAGAGTTTCTAATCAATGCTGAAGCCAACTTGGAGATGTCAAAATTAACCTAAGAGATTAACTATTGTTGGACAAATTAACCTGATTTCAAATCTATTCTTATTTATGTGATCACACATAGATCCTACCCATACTCTGTGGTCTATGAAATAGTGTCTGCAGCTTACAGAAGCAAGCAGTGCTAATTACTTGTTCACATGTGGTTTCCATCTATATTTATTTAATGGGTATTAACCTGAAATTAAGTCAACACAAAAGAAAAAGAGAAACAACAAAACTGAGTATTTTCAGAGGCAAGCCTTAGTCTCGTGACAGCTGCTCTGCCTTTGTGGAATTTTGAGATACAGACACACATTTTTTCCCTTCCACTGCTATTTCTGTTATGCGTGTAAAAGGGAGAATCAGCTTCCCAGGGAAAATCATGGCTTCAGCTGTGACTGATACAGAACAAATCAATATCCATCTAATCCAGAAATAAGATAACAGGCACAGGTTGCATGCTGCAAACCCTTCGGTCCCAGAACTCCCACCTCTGCTGCTTTAAGTCAGAGGCAGCTGGCAGAGCACACTGGAATTTCACTCAGCAGACACTTGAAAGCAAGTGGAGGCAACCACAAGCTCCCTCTCTGTGCATTTCTCTACGTGCACACAAACCTGTCTTCAAGAAATCCAGCATGAGACAAACCCAATGACTTTACTCCACTGAATGTGTCAAGATGCCAGGAAAAGAGTGGGTAAACATCTAAAAAGCAAGTTATACACTCTACTTGCAATGAAATAGGTCTCAGAATCATCCTTCAGACCCCCACCCCCAATCTGGCACTGAAGCAAGTCAGGGCTTTATATGAATTCAGTCTGAAGCTCTTGGTCCACTCAGTTACACAATAGGCAAAAAACAAAATAACTCTCGAGAGGGCACATGACCCAGGTGCATCCTAGCCCTGACACTCACTGCCCACCTCATCTCAAAATAGCACAATGTAATCTGGAAAGCAACAGATAAATACGTTGGGGGCAACGTGAACTTAAATCAAGCAACAAAAAAATGTGTAGAGAGCTGTGATTTTCAAATTGAAGCTGCACTTTTAAATAACCAGCAGTAACAAAACCCAAGTGAATCATCTTACTTATCACCAACAGGCAAACCCAAACCAACAATGGATTCACAGTTGTGGCTAAAGGGTATTAACAGTTTGTGAAACATCATGTGGAAACTCGATACTTGTGGTTGAAAAGGATTCAATTCCAGAGATGATTCAGGCATCTTCAGCACAGCTATAACCGTACACTGGAGTATGTTCTGTACCTAAAAACTGTTCCTAAACTCCAGGATAATCCTCTAAACCTGATGTTCAGGACATGTTCTGAAAGAATTACCTGGCCATCCTCAAGGGGAAAAAAACCAATCCAACCCCTCTTAAATCCTTTGCCAGCCAATCTATAACAGAGCAATTCTTAAATACTCTGCTTCTGGTTTCAGTTTAGTGCACATGTGTAAGTACAGCCTAAACACAACACCATTTGGTCCTGGCAAGGCTGGAGTGTGTGTGCACAGCCAGGAGCACAGGTTGGAGTCTGCCAGCAAAGCAGAATAAGCATGAGGTCTCTCCCATTTTTACAAGTACAGGGCTGGTTTAGCACACTCAATGGTATTTGGTGAAATAATAAAACAAAGCTCTCCTGGGGAGATGTCCAAGTATAAACCCCTCTGCAGAGAGAAACGTTTCTTAAAGGACCAGACCAACCTCTAAAAGGTTTTGCTAAAATCTCCTCATATCAGTCTGCTCCTCCATAACTAGAGTCTCTGAAGGCAGTGCTCATTTTTGGGTTTCATCATCCCCACTTGGCATGTGATACCAGTTTCTTTCAAGTCAGGGCTTGGGATTTTAAGCACCATTGGTGTAATTACACCCATCAATTTCTCCGACCCACCAAAGATCTTCCCAGTCTTCCAGGTGCACTTAGTAGGAGAGAATGAAGATGCTTACAAAATTCTTGGGTATTTTCATGCAGGAAATAATGCCAGTTTAACAGTTCCCATACTCATACAAATTAGCTGCTGTTTGGTTGAATACATTCATATCTGCTATGAAAAAGATGGCTCTATCAGCTGCTTCTTTATGAGCTTGTTCTAAACCAGTGATGTGATAGTTCAAAACTACTTATTTTCTGTTTCATCAATAAGTAATTCCTTCAGGCATTAAGATGTGACATAAAATCTTTTACTAAATTGAGCAATTTCATTAAGTTTTCTGTGAAGAAAGCAAAATACAGCATGGAATACAAAAGCTTTTAAAATGTGCCAGGGAATATAATTGGGAAGGTAACAAACTATGCAAGCCACACGCCTGTATTACACATTTAAAACATTGTCTGAGACATTAAATAACCACAGAAACAGTTTTATATAGTATGATTTAACATCTCTTGTTCAAGAACTCAGGAGCAAGCATTTATTCTTTTCTGATTAATATTAGCAACTTTAAAAAAAATAAAAGGCATTCTTTTGATGACTGAAATACATTCCCAGGGGGAATTCAAGCACCACAGTTCTTTCCACAGAAAACCTCCAAATAAAACACAGCCAAGTATTGCCTGGGGAGACTGAACACCAGGAAAGCTCTACACAGCAGAGATTCCCACTTTAGGCACTGCACTTTTTCCTGCTTTTGAGGGAGGTGTTATGAACTCTCACTCTCTTCTGCACGGAAGAAGAGATCTTCAGAGATGCTTTCTTTGTGAGGGACCTTTCCACAGCCCCGGGTTTCCATAGCAACAGCTGAGCATCCTCTCCACCCGTCAGCAGAGACTCATCCGTGGGGCTCCAGCAGAAGGAGCGCACGGTGGCCGAGTGTCCCCCACACAGGGTCCCCACCAGGCTCAGCCCATCGGTGCCACAGCTCATCAGGTGGATGTTTCCTGTGGAGGTTCCCCCAATCAGGAAGAGTTTCTTTGCCTTTTCGTGGTACAAGCCACCCACCAGGTAGTGCAGGCCGTGGTTTTCGGTGCAGACTGACTCTCTGACATCCACAACGTGCAGCAGGGTTATTGGCTCGTCAGTGTCCAGCTGAGCCGTGTCCCACCAGCAGAACCCCTCATCGTGGGTCGTGCAATAGACCTGTTTGTAATCTTCCCCAGACCAGCCAAGAGAACTCACTGAGGAGTCTGAATTGCAGGTGGATATCAAAGCATCATCTTCATTATCCTTGTTGATGTCAAACACATTCACCAAGCCATCGGTTGACCCAGACACTACCAAATTTGGCTCGATAGGATGAAAGCAGATTTTGGTGATGTCATCATTGTGACTTTCAGAATAGACTCCCAAGGGCTCTTTAGTGGCACTGGCACAGTCTGTAATGCCTCTTGCATCCCAAAACACCAGAAACGTGTCCTTTTCGACTTTTTCCGTTCCGGCACAGACGATGAGGTCAGTGCAGCTGACATCGAAGCTGATGAAGACGTTGGAAGGATAACCACTGAACACCTGCACAGGCTTCTGCGTGGCTGAGCGAGCATCCCAGCACTGCACCGTGCCCTGGCTGCAGGCTGAGAACAGCAGGCTGTCACACGTGTGGGCAAACCTGACCCCGCTGAGGGTGCCGGGCTGGGCGCGGTACTCACGCAGGAACTGCAGCGTGTCCCTGTCGTGCAGCCTGAGGGACTGACTGGAACAGCAAACTGCCACCAAGCCGGGCTTGGTGTCCATGTCCAGCAGGTAGGCGGGCTCCTCGCTGGGCAGAGAGCGCCTGGCTATGCGCAGAGCAGCCAGCTGCTCCATCACCTTCTCTACTGCTGCCATCTCCCCAGCCTGGCCAGAATCCTGCCATAAATAAAAGCCAAGCATTATTATTATTATTATTATTATTATTATTATTATTATATTACAGCGTTCTTCAGCAGTGTTCACTTTAAAAACACATACGAGGAAGCATCTTGTGCAGAGGTGATGCACGGAGCTAAGATTCAATTATCCCGATGTCCTCCCCAGCACAACTTCACTCACAGAACACAGAACAGGGAAGGGCTCCCTGATTCAAGGAGTTCAGTCCCTCGTGTCTCTAAGCACCATACCAGATAATCCCCTTAACAGATTAAACAGTCTATCTGGGAATCCTGGGAAAGTCACTTAGCTAAATTTGCTTTATTATTTTTATAAAGTAACGTGATGTTCTCCACAAGTGCAAACAAAATGAAGTCAGCCCCTCTACCTGAGGAGGAGTAAGTTCTGTTCTAGGAAGCCCAGCCCACCAACAGCTGCATCGGTACAACAGGAGACTTCTTAAGGGAACTCCTGTGCTGAGAGACGTGCACAGGAGACGCAGAGCAACACCAAAACCACACAGCCCTGCAGCCTGAAATGGCCTGGTGAGGTAATTTTACAAGTATTTAGGTGCCCAATGACGCAGAGAAACACCTGCCAGCGTATCAGGGACCACCTAAACAGGCTCCATGATCTGTGGAATTCACTGCAATTAAGCACCTCTATGTTTTCTGAACCTCCTGTAGAACCACAGAACAGTGGCTTTTAGTGCAGCTGATAAAAATCTCCCCTTCAGAGGCAATTCCTCTCTGGCACTACTGAACCATCCTAGAAACCTAAACTATTTCAGCAATGCGCACAAATGCAAACTTTACCCAGCAAAACCAAAATGAAACAAAATTCTCTTGGATCCTCTCACAGATTGACTTCTAAAATATGCCCTAAAAAAAAGGAAAAACATGGTTTTCCTTTCTATAACACAACAGAAAATTCTATTCTGTAATTGCAATCAAGACTCCATCAATTCAGAGTCAGGAAAAACTCAGCAGCATTTACATTTTAAAGAGATATTTGCAATGGTTTTAGTGGTTCACGAACTACAACTGTTTTTTAAAAGGAAGATGTAGGTATGTCATTACAGTCATCCAGTTCTGTCAAAAACACAGGTTCAATTAGACCACTGTTGTGTGTTTAAAAAGAATCAAAACCCAAACATTGAGAGAATCACAGCAGGTTTTGAATGGTCAAAACTCCAGTGATTTCTCACTGGTACTGATATTTCCTTAAGGTCTGGACCAGCAGCCAATCCCAGATACCACATGCATGAAATGACCCTTAAAAAAAAAAAATCCGAAGAGAAATGGAATAAAAATCAGGCAGACACAAACACAAGAAAATATTCTCATGCTTTCCCAGCTGTTCTATCATCATTTTTTCTGCAAATTCTCCAGGCTGGATTTTTAGGGGTGGAAAGTGGAAGTCTCCGTGTATTACTTGCTTTAGTTGTAATTATTTTAATTGTCCATGTGAGACCAAAAACAGAGGAAAAGTTGCTATGACAAAGCTGCATTCTACTTTTTTTTAACTTCTTTGTGTTGTTTGTGGTTTCAGGGGTTTGCTTTCCCTCCTCTGGTTTGGTGTACCCAAATATTCATGACACCATGTGACAAACCAGCAAATTCTTAAAAAACAACTTAAGCAGTCAGACATAAAAACTTAATTCCCAAGTCACAAATAATCTCACTAAGCGATTTGCCTCAGTAATATCCTGACAATGAGGTCCCCAGGTTAATCTCCTACATCAAAGCAACCTTTCAGAGCACATCCACCAGTCATTTTTGCCATAAAATGCAGACATCCTGTGGAAACTCCTTTTCCCTCTGAAGCAAAGAAGTTCAACGTGTTTTCTGGCATTACCCTGTGTACAACCTACCCACAGAACTTGTTCCTTACTTACTTTTCTGGGTATGTCCTCAAATGAAACACGCTTTTACTAGAGCTATTACATAAAGCCAACTGTTCACAAACGCAGTTTGCTACGCTGCTTAAACACAAAACTGTTAAACATCCATGCAAATTAATAAAATAAACTGAAGAAATAAAATATTTTTAACATTATTAACTAGGAAAAGTGCTTAATTCAATTTACTGAAGAATTACAATGGAAGCTTCTATTTAAATAGAGTTTCAAACACACATGCTTGAGGGTGGAAAAAGGAGTTTTCGTAAACCACTTCTCCTGCAGTGCTATGGTTACTAAAAAAATCAGGTTATCTCCGTAAATTTCTCGTAAGAAAAATGCAGTTTTCCAAGCTGACCTGAATTTTAAGCTCTAACTATTCAGACTTTGTCTACTCAAAAGGCCAAGTAAACTCAAACAGACATGTTCCTGACAAATGTCATCCATTTGGAAGGCAAGCTACAGTTGTTTAAATATTACTGACTGTGATAGAGAGTATCTTTCAATAAGCAGTTTCTATAACACTCATGTCAGAGCTTTTACTGCTGGGGAAGGTGAGGGAACTCTACAAATACACAGAAGTTGTAAAAAGCCAGAGTCTGCAAAAGGAGCTTCATTCAGTTTTAATAATATTTTCTGGGAAATAAAATTAGCTCAACGCAACTCCTAAGCTTTTGCCCAGAATGACTTAAGTATAGCTATTTTGAAAAACCAGAAAATGCTGTTCATGTTTTCAGACAGCAGTGCAATTTCTACCATCAGGAAAGTGAAGGGTTCACTTGCAATTCTATTTCCACTGCAACAACTAAGAAGCCTTAAAATTGTGTTCAATAGCAGCTAGGTTTTTGCTAAAAAACTCAGTAAAATGTCTGCCTGAATAAGAAAGTCTTCATACTATTATGAAATTGTGATTGAAGGTTATATAAACAACTCATGCTCAAACTTCAGGGTGTAGCTGCCAGCCCTTCCTTTTCAGAAGGGGAAGTCACTGTTGTATTTTGATGGGAAAGTTTAAATGGCAGGAATAGGATCTGTGTTAAATTTATGAGACAAATAGGAAACAATGGTCTTCCAAACACAATAGAAGATAACGAAGCACTGGACTGCAGCCACCTACAAAGCACATAGTCCTCTGCACTGAAGCACTTTTAGTTCCTTAAGTTCAACAACAGAGGTATCCGTTTTCCAAAGAATCCTTTGGCAAAATCAGAGTCTTTGAAATATTTTGGACATAGCACAACAGTCAGTTGTGGTGATCAGAGAGGAGAACTGTTCATGTTTGTATAACAACCTCTCTGGCACAGAGTTGTACCAACAGCTTGTTCTTGGACTGCTCCAATCTCAGCAAAAATCACAGAGGGCACTGGCCCAAAGCTCTTCCTTCCCCAAGGTTCCTCCTCTGCTCAGAATGTGAGTAGTTCATTAAATTCAGGTTTTTCACTTTCTCCAGCAAAGTGACCCATGGTCTGGATCTATAATCTCAACACTGAGAAAATCCAGGTGATGTCAAGGTGCCAGGAAACCACCATGGGGACGCACAGCAGTACCTGGCTGAAGGTGTCTGCCTCTGGCCAGTCACCTGCGCCTGAAACAGAGGTGCAATCCCATCCTTAGGGATCACCATTCCTCATGTGGAACTGAATCTTTCAGCTGCATCCACACCTGCACCCTCTGAGCCAGAAAAAGGCATCCCTTATAAATTAAACCTGAAACTTCTGTGTTATTATGGAAACTTCTATGTTATTATATCCAGGCTTCTGGAACTACACCCAGGTGATCTGTTCTATGAATTTAAGTACCCATTTACGTGCAACCCCTGCACATCTCCTGGATATCACAACTACCAGGCACAATGAGCTTCTGGAAGGATACTCAAAACTCACATCTTGGGAATTCAGAATAAACACTGTTCTCTGAAATAACCTAAAATATTTTGACCTCCAGGGCATCCTACAAGGCTCCTATAAAAAAAGAAATAAACTCAATGTTTAGAATTGAAGGCATGAAGTGGAAGTGATGCCAAAGAGGCAGGACAGGATTTTCAGATGCCTTTGTTATGTGTTTTTCACTGGTGGAGTGTGGAAATAACCACACAGCAAGACTAGAAGCAAACAGTTGTGCAGCCCTTTCCGATGGTGGAGAAATGAAAAGCAAGTACCTATCTGCACAAACTAAACACTTGATATTGTCCCAGCACATACTGCTGTGCTGTTTGTGCAGTATTCCAAAAGTTGCAGCTTCAGTTCAGGCCAGCATGCTCATCAGCCCTCTTCAATCCAGAAGGTTTTTCAAAAGATAAACCAGCAAATCTTAAGTTACTTCCCTTTCCCTTTGAGTGGTGTACAGAAGATGCTGCCAAGTTGCATAGTTCTCCTTTCCAAAAGGGAATGTCTGCTCAAAAAATACATAGAAATACAAATTTTCTTTTTAAAAATACAGGGCAAGGTGTGGAAAAATGGCACATTCTCAAAGGTTTAATCACTAACGTAAGAGTAACGTATGAGTAGGAGGGTAGAAACACGTAATAAAAATTAAAAAGACCTGTAGTTCTGGCAGTCTTCTCTGCAGAGGTCAAATACCAAAAATAGCAAGGGATCTGAACAGCAGCAGATGAAATCTTGCACTGTTCTTTCCTACTACAAACAATACAAACAGACCCTCCCTTTATTTTCACAGATTATTAAAAGTTCCAGAGCAAGCTGAGAACAAACCCGGAGCTCTGGGCAGCAGGAAGCAGCTCGTGCATGCACAGGACATGTGGTTTGCATTTGGGAGCAGAGCTGCCAGT
>VRYO01002775.1:1836637-1902336 GCA_009812075.1 Sialia sialis
ATCCTTATCCCTTATCCCAGTCCCTGCCGGTGTTCCTCACCCGATCCTTATCCCGCTCGTGTCACGGCTCCCGGTCCCGTCCCGTTCCCTCAGAGCCGCCCCGGCCACCGCCGCGTGCGCCCCGCGCGGCCCCTGTCAGCCCCGCCCCCGCCTCCCCATTGGCTGCAGCGGCCGCCATCTTCCGTCCATGGAGGCGGGGAAGGAAGCGACGCACGGGAAGGGGATTGGTCAAATGCGGAGGGGCGGGGCCGTCCGGCAGCCGGTGCGGTGTGATTGGCTGGCGCAGGGAAGCCCCGCCCCGGGGCCGCGGGAGAGCTCGGCCGTGGCCCGGGTTCGAGGCCACGGAGGGAACGGAATAATTCAACTTCCGAATAGTATTTTTCTCCCTTATTCACTTACCAGTTACTTGGCTAACACATTGACGTTATGAAAAGGAAAATGGCATAACTAACATTTCCTTCTTTTAATGTTATATTTCATATTGCCCGAAGTTTTGTAACTCAAAATTCCTTGTTCTACTCTGAATTTTCTGTTCAGCGCTGATGAGTAGCATTAATCCAGAACCTGGGATGGATGTTATTCAGTGAGGAAAATAATTTGTACCTTTATTTTCATAAACAGTCTTTTACAATAAATGTCAATAAAATTACCAATATCATGGACAAATAAATAATTTCAAGACTTTTTTTAAACATAGGAATATTTTCATTAGCTTAGTTTGCACTTCCATTTTTAAAAACTGAGATCTAATCATTTAACTGACTATTGTTTTAGCAAAATAAAAAGCTTTAGCTAAATCAAATAACGTGGTCATGTTACATGGAAATGACCAGAGAGCAGTATAAAAAACACAACTGGTATTTCAGTTTTATGTCACGTTAAAGCAGAAGGTAAATCAAGACTTCAAAATGCTGACAATTTAATTTGTTTGTCTCTAGCCATGTGCAAAATTTTAATTCTACATGCTCCAGTATAACTGTTATTTTTATTATTTCTACTCAGGTAGGTACATAAATAATGTGTGTATTTATGTTCTAGCAGTGCAGTTATCTTCCTGTGAGCAGAGATTACCCTTTTCTGTTGATCACTGCAATATTTTGAGTAATTTATTAGAACCAGGTACAGTTATTTGGTTGACATTTTTACAGTGCACTGAACATAGAAAAATACCTAAATACATCAAAGCACAAAGACCCAACTGCCACACTTAGGTTTTCACAGTAAATACCTTTCTCTTGTTGTGAAGCCTCATCCTGCCAGACCTAAAGTCTGCTCACACTGGTGAGATTAGTTCTGAACATTTCCAAACAGGAGACAGATGATTTCACTGAAGACACAATATGCATTATAAGAATGTATTGCAGATGTCAGTATTACAATAATATTTTCAGCTGGTAGTTTTTCATCTGAGTGTCCTGGGGCAGTAGCCACAAATTCATCAAATACCTTCTGTTCACTGTTCATGCGGTAAAAACAGCAGCAAGATCAACTGGAATGCCACAGTTTACAGCCATGGGTTTGGTGCCCAATATTCCCAGACAAGTGCAGCTGTTACTAACAGAAAATACTATTTTTTGGATAGCACACCAATGCTGCTGAGTCAGTGTAGCATGGGTAGAGATGCAGCTGTGAGTTTACCTCAGGAATTGCATGGCAGATGCACCAGAGCTCACTTACAACTCTTGACATTTACTTCAAAGACATGAAAGATATTTTTGAGAAAGGAATCTTTAAGATCCCCAGCTTAAAAGAAACTGAAGTCTAAACAAATCTGAGTTTCAGTGTTATGTACTCTAGGCCAAAGGTCAAGAACTCAAAACAGCAAATTGTCTAGAATGAGAAATTTTTTTTCTTGCTGTGTGTTTGCATCTACCTAATATGCCAAGGTTATTTTTTGTGGCAGTGTAGTTTGGCTACTTTCACCAACTTTTTCAGTATAACCATTTGTAATTAGCTGGGATGTGCATAGAGACAAAGTGTTACATAGCAGGGATCAATGAACATAACTCCATCAGCAGATTCCTGCAGCTGAAGTAGTAGAAGTTAATGTGGTTTGCTGGAGAATGGGGTTTATTTTTAACATCTTTAAAAGGTACAGCTCATTGGTTTCACTTTTCAGTTCTGTTTGTTGGGGATAAGGGGGTGCAGTGAGCTCACAAACCTCTCTCCAGCATTTTTTGGCAGTTCTATCTGCAGAACCTGACAAAACATACAAGTGAGGAAAATTTATTATGACTGTTTTGGGATTTACTGAAAGCACTTCAATGCTTAACTGCCACTTAGTGCTGAATAAGCATTTAATGAACTAAAATCAAAGGTGATTATAGTATAGGCTCTGATTACAAGTACAATAAAAAGAAGTTTTGATTGCAAAGTCAAGCTGTTGGGTAAGGACACCATTCTCAGAACTAGAAGTGCCTGACTTCACATAACCTAAGCTAACTTCCTTCATCCTGCAGTAAACAGAGCTGTCTTTCATCTCTTTGCTACAGCAATTCTTAATTTTAATAATGCTGCTGTTGGTAACAGTGCTCACCAATTCTTATAGCTGCACCGGGTGCCAGGTTAAGGTTTTATATTGGATCCTGTTGAAAGCAAAAACCTGGATTATGCTCTGCAGGCTCCTCCTCATCCTCCCCAGGTATTTCCTGCAACTGTCCTTCAGATGCCAGGTAGCAAAACAGACTGCAGACACATATTTTTGTTTTCCTGGCCATGCTAGGGGTGTACAGATTGAAATTTGATTTTTTTTTTTTAATTGGTAATTTTGTTAGTAGCCAGAATTCCAGATTGCTCCCTGGAAAGATCCAGCTGGGCACTAAACCAGGAGCCTTCCTTCCATGTGAGGAGTAGCAGAGGACACCTGATGCACAGTTCACCTAATGCATCCTCAGATTTTTCTGTGCTTGTTATTGGCAAAACAGTGAGCCAAGCTTGAGCCATTACCCTTCTTGCTAGCTTTTCCCAAGAACCTCAGTGAACCCACCCACGTGTGAGATTCCTGAGTGCAAAAGGCATGCATCATAAAGCAGCTCAGATCTGCTGCTCACTGCCCTTGGGAGGGGCAATTTCTTGAGAAGGAACATTGTCCACAGGCTGTACAGGTTTTTGTTGGGAGGGTGCCATCGTTGTTTTTGCTTCAGCATCTTTACCCCAACTGAGACAGGCTGACACTGAATTCAGCACTAGCCCAAATTCAGCACCAGGCCACTGTACCAGATCTATATTTCAGAACTCTTGATCCTAGAATACAGTGCTTGCATAACTACTGAAGTGTCTTGTATACAAATTCTAAAAGTCATTTATTTGCATTGACAAGAAAGGAAACTTGGCAACCAGAGGTTTAAAAAAGGTGCCCAAACAGGCCATGAAGTGCAAAGAGCTAACCTGGCCTGAAGCATTCATTATTTTTCTCTCAACCACACATTAGTAAGGTTAGTCAGCCTGAAGTCTAGACACAATACCAACACTGACACATGGCCAGTGCATCAGCAAAGAGCTGAACTGCTGCTGCAAGGTAAGCACAGTGCAGTGCTAATTACCCTCACTCTGAATTCACTCTGCATGCCAGACCTGTTGACTCTGTGCTTTTACCACTGTCTTAGAGATACCAGCAACTCTTACACCTTCAAACCTTATTAAAAATGAGCAGAGAAAGCATGATGTCCAAAAAACATGACCTCAGAGAAAATATTTTCAAAGCTGAAAATGTCAATTTGAGTAAAAGCTTTATTTAATTTAGAGTTTCAGCATCTGCAGCTGATGTACTGCAGTCCACAGCAATGACCACTAAGCAATCAGGAGCCATTACAGCATGAATAATGCTGCAAACAGTAAATCACCAAAACCAAATTATTCAAGTACCTGCTGCATACAGTGAAGCATGGGAAACAGCATCCCAAAAATTCCAGTCTGAAAATCTTTGCAAGTTAGTAGAAATCTGGGTCATCATGTTCTGAAATGTAATCATTCTATACGAGGCAAACATGATTACATCCCTTTGCCTAACAGCATGAGGTAAGCAGTTGCAAAGGAATTCTTCATTACAGGCATTATTTTGGCAATCTTCCCAAGGCAGGAGTGGATTTGATTAGCCACCAGGACTGAACTCCCTGCAGCAGGAATTCCCACCCACATATGGCTACCAGGAGAGATGAAAAAAACATGCTGGGTTAAATAATTCAAGGTAGTTTTTCAACTGACACAGAAGCAGAATGTACCTTCTGCTTATGCTTGCTAAGCTACTGCATCAAATCAGCCTTACATATTGAAGGGGAAAAGAACTTTCAGAAAACAAACTTGAGGGTTCATTTTGGGGTTTGAATCCATCCACAAACTCAAATCTTATCCCTGAGCACTGGAAGGAATAAAGACAATAATACAACTGAATCCAACAGGAGTTTATTACCCACGCATTGCAGTGAAGTGAGACACTTCAGTTACCAGTCAATATAAGCTTAAGTATTAATTGACAACTCAGAAAGTGTACACTGAGTACAAAACCATTAACAAGAGTATAACAAAGTTCTGATGTATTAATTTTTAAAACATCAGTTATACACTATTATACAGCAACCATTATGTGATCCTCAACTAACTCAGGGCTTGCATCTCAATTTTTTGTTTTTTTTTTTTAAATAAGTTCTCCAGGAGGTTGAGACTGGGTTATAACTGCATTATTTACCAAAAGGCTTCTAAAATACAGCCTCACCTTATACAGACAAAGCTAGTTTGTATTTTATCAACACTTCCTTTTATCAGGGAATTCAGTAATCAGAAAAAAATATCTATACATAAAAAAAATTAAACTCCAATACACAATATTATATGCATATATGTATCTATAGTGCACTACAGATTTCATATAAATCAAGTGTAGGCCAAATTTTGGCATTATTTTTAAGTGCATTAAGTTTAATACAAAATCCCCCTTAGACTCTGTTCTTACTGTTCCCATTACTCACTCCTGAACTGATCTTTTTCAGTTCTGATACTTTAGACATTTAGAATTGTCTTAAGAGCTAATTTCCATTTCAGTAATATCACTCTTATCTTTCATTACACTTTCTAACAAAAATAAACTTGTGGGAAAACTTCGTGACTAATTTAGTCAAAGTTCAGTGACTATTAAAATTCTCCAACTTGATGGGAATTATTTACATTTACTAGTCAGTATCTTTAAGGTACTATTATCCCACTAACCCTCTCCTCTCCTTTGATCCTACAGGAACAGCTACTGATCATACACTGCAAGCACACTCTGCTTTCCTTCCTGCTCTTACAAGGCTTCTTACCAACATGCAAATAATTTCTGGTGCAGAATGGAGTGCAAAGAAATTTTTCTAATGCAGGGCTAAATTTGCTTCAAAACCAGCATGTGTAGATACGTGCTTTTTAGAGAACACCTGAAGTGCTATATAATCCTCTCTGCCACGTAATATCACATTTTGTTTCCAAATTCAGCTTTCATTGCCTTTGTTCTGTATTGCAAGAAGAACAACAGTGTTAGTAACCCAATTAGTCTATCAAATTGAAAAATATATCATTTGCAGTAAGTTTTAAAACAGGCTTTTTTTTTTCTGCAACAAAAACTTAGTAGAATAAATACTAGAATAAAGTCTAGCAATAAGTCATTCAACTTCCTCCCACAAAAAAGTTAAGTTTCCTCAAAGTGGTTTGTAGAATGCAGAAATAAATTACATAACCAACAAACATTCTACATTAGACCAAAGAACCACTCGAGAATCAATTCCAGTAAGTTGAGTCACAATACCCCAATAAATCAATTCTCCACTCGTTTGATCTCCTGACTTTACTCTGGGGTCTCTTCATTCACAGAATTATGGTACAGAGGAGAGTGTTAGAAATGTGCAGCCAGTTCCACCTACAGAGAACAGGCTTCCAAGTTAAGCCCTTTAGCAATCTTGTAAAAACGGGGCTAAGTGTGATTGTTACAAGGAGAATCACCCAAAACAAGGCTATCACATCTAGAAGCTGAGTCACTTCACACACACTGAGCCTGCTCACAGCTCAGCACGGACTTGCCCTTCAGGCTTCAGTCTCAGATGTGGAAGGAACCAAGTGCAAAACTCCCAGTAAAGGTAGCAGGAGTTTGACAGCAATGCCCCTTCAAACCATTGAATTATTAAATATCTTCTGTATCGTGTGTGAAAACTGGAACTTTTTATTGAGAAAGCAAATACTGAAACAGAAACAACTTTTAGCACAACAGATGTATTTACTTACAGCATGCAAGGATTTGTTTTCATATATTTTTGCAGCTAACAACCCTTAATTATTTACAAGTTCAAAATTACAATCTTCACATAAGTAGCTTACAGAAGTTCTGGACACTCTCAGAAATAAGCAAAAAATAGAGTAAAGAATACTGAGAGCAGTAATTAAAAAAAAAGCGCATATTAGCGTCTAATATCCAGACAATTTAACACTGTTCTGGTAAGAAAAAAAAAATAACACAAAAGCCACATATCACATTTGGAGATGCCATTTTAAAAGAAATGCATCTTTCTGTTTGGTTTTTCTTTCCAGGAGAAATACTGTACATAACCTAAAAAAAATTCCAAATAAATAAACAAAACCCAACTCCCTTTGGCTTGCCAATTTACCTTTACTCCTCCACCTCCTGATCAGAGACCCAACAGCTTCACAGGTAATTAATTACACAGGAGAAAGCAAAAGCAATGCTTTTTTATAAACATGAAACTTTTCTCCAAAATAACATGTTCTAAAACTCACCCAAGATGCAACGCACACATCAGTTCTGACTGAGGCCAGGTCAGAAAAAATCCTGCTCCTATGTTTAAAGCAGTCTCAGACTAATTCACATCTCTTCAAACCTTGGAAAACAGAATTTTGTGTCAAATTGCTCTCTACCTACCTGTTAGCTTTAAGATTTATTTCATACAATAATTTAAAAAGGCAAATTTAGCCTGGAGCTGCTGGTAATAAATGTGCATTGATACCTGGTTCTATAAAGGAGTATGGAGCTCACTAGCAGGATGTTTTTGCACCACATCACAAAGGGTTTCAAGCATATTGTCCTTCTGGAAAGGCATTTGGCTACTTCTTAAAGCTATGTTCACTTTGTTTATAAAGAATTTGGTACCAGCTGGTGCTCACACTAGAAACATTTTTCATGTTCAACTCTAAGAATAGATTAGGGCAAAGAAAGTGCTCCAGTTTTACCTGCTGCTTTGTTACACCCAATTCCAAGGAATCTTAACTTATCAGTAAACAAAATTATACTACAATACAAATACTTGGATTTTTTAAGCATTTGTATGTCTGTGATTCTTTACTATCTAAAGGTATTCATAGTGCATGGCATTTTGTGCTAACTGCCCTCTTGAGCCTAACCCCTTATAAAACATGAAAATAGAACAGTAGAACTTTTCCTCATGTAAACTTCAGTGAAGTACTTGCTGAAGGTGCTGTATAAACATTCTGATGGACATTTCCTGGGTAGTGGTACATGGAACATGACATTTTGAACTTACTCAATGTAATGAGTAAGCAATAATGTAATGAGCAACATATAAGAAATACATTTATGACAGTAGAATAAGCTACAGTGCAATTTTCCTTAGCCTGTTGAAAGCTCTGTGTGATCTTTTCCACCCCTTCCAGATCCTCCATGTTCCATTAATACTACAAGAGAGCAAGCACAGCTAGAAAATACAGCTTTAATTATGCTCTTTATGATGTAAACTTGAAGTTTCTAGAAGTCTAGCATGTACCTTAAAAAATTAGTTTTGCTCACTCACCTTTTCTGTGCTAGAATTTAAACATTTTTTGCTATAAACTGTAAAGCTAGGATATTTAAGGAGAATATGCCCTAAATTTCAGAGAAAGTTATGCTATTATTTTTAACTATTATTAGTCCTCAGACTAATTGAATATAATTGAAACTACACCACTTGCTTAGGGCTTTAAGCATAAGGCATTTTGTGTACATTCCTCCAGCTATTTATTTAATGGCTACCTCGGTGTGCAAAGCCAAATCAGTGGAAATCTCACTCTCAGAAGCCCAGAAACCAATTTACCTTTTATTGCACGTTCAGCATTGAACTGCAAAAGAGGAACAGACACATATCACATCCAGAAATAACAAACTGAAACAAGCTTAGCTTTTTCTACTTGGTAAGGTCTTTTCAGCTCTGGAAGTTGCGAACACACTCTCAGTTCTGAAAACCTCAGTTTGAATACATTCATAGCAGTGCATTCAGGATGCACTGGACAAATGCACCAGGAAAGTTTTTCACATCATCCAGTGCCAGCGTACCATAAACCTCAACTGCTTCAAAGAAAGTGAAGTTAATTGTGTCAATCTACATCTTAACACATTGGAGATATCACCTCCAACACAAAAAAAAACCCTTCTAAAACTAAATACTGTTTACAAAAAAGTAGGCTTTGTATTCTATCTAATCACCATATTTCCCAAGCAAAGGATGCTTTTCCTGAAAAAGATGTACAATACAAAGTGAAGTAAGGTGTCTGGTCAGACACTAAGACAGCGCTTCCTACAGTAACTGCAGTAACTGTTCCTGACATGGAAAGGACAGATCAGGCAACACATGAACAAGACAAAATGAAACAGAAAAAAGGCACATGAAATTACACTTGAAGGGAAAAGGATCATGAAAAGCTCAAAAGCACATAATAAAATCCTGCCAAATTTAGACATCACAAACGGTTCATGCATTGACCTTTCTGTCCTGACTGCTCACAATCTGTCAATCAAGAGGATTACAAGGTTACTTTAATTGTTACACTGTCTTATAACTATCTAAATCGGGTAAAAGTTATTATCACCTTTAAATATAGTATGTTAATGCATAAAAATACAGATTTTTCTAGAATAAGTATTATATTTTCTAACCAAATACCTAAAAGCAGTGGTCCTCCTAGATTAATTTGGAATAATAAGTGAAGCCCATTTCTTTGCAGAATGGGGTGGTTTTATTGTTTAGGTGTTTAAATAATTAATTTTTAATATCCATCTACTGTAGAAACAATCTCCAGAAAAATATATCCTCTTGCAGTAACTTACAGTACACATTAAAAATACTTACAAAAGGGACTACTGTTCATTTACAATACCTTGAGCTCAAGGACAATTCCTGGGTCGTTTCCTTTATGCAATTTTGATCAGGAAAAACTGAACATTCTGGTTAATTTGAACTATGTCAGCAACATGGACAATCTAACATTTTTTAATATCTGCCTAATTACATTGGATTTTCAATAAAATTAGGCATTTTTGCATCACAGTATATATGGCATTCCTTAATTTAGCAACAGAAAGGCACAGTTATCAAACCATAAAATACAGTACCTGAATTATATATACTCTAGTGATATCTACCAATGCTAATCCAGACATTTTTCTTTGCAAAGGGGGCTAAAGAAAAAGGCTTACGCTTGTTTATTTAGAAAAATTCAACCTCATTAAAATTTTGGTCCATTAGAAATACTTATTAGCTAATACCTTGAAACAAGACTTCAGGAAAGAACAGAAGAAAGCAAATTTAACAGTTTATGGTCCAACAACTTGAATTGTTACTGTGAAATGACAAACAGATCATGAATGGAGCCTTCTGATTAGCTGTCAGACATACCGGCGAAAGGGTCAGTGTACACAGGTACAGACTGGCAGCTGTCCCAGATACAGTCACTGCATCACACACACACACTTGGTTACAGCAGTAAGTCCAAAAACAGCATTTACAGAGGTCAGCACTTCTCCTGGACTGATGCTTGACTGCTGGCCCTAAACCATCCCCAGAGATGTGCAAAGCCCTTTAAATGCTTTGCCTGCTGTGTATTGCTGTTAATGGGAAGACTCTGCTAAAGCCAAGCTGGCCGGCCTTCCTGTAGCAAACTAGTGCACCTCTTCAAAAAGCAACTAGCTCAGTTCTCCCTACTCAGGGTGATCCAACTGCATCAGGAAAGACCAATGAAATGGAAGAGGCAAGGAACAATAAACATGAGGGAGAACCCAACCATGCCATAGGTAATGTAGCGGTAGGGCAGCTCGACCTCCATGCGCTGCCGGGCTCTCCGCACGTCGTCGTGCGGGATGCGGAAGATTTTACACGCCAGAGGAATCGTGGCTTTTTTCATGGCTACTTTTGTTAACAACAGAACGATGACGCCAATCAATAAGCGTAGTATGGCTTTTCCAAACACTGTCACGCTGAGGGAGGACAGAGACAAGGGCAAGGTGTGGGGAGGAGGATCCAGCTGCAGACCCAGCATGTAGTTGACGTGGGAGCCACAGGCCACGCCAGCACCGCAGCCCAGGATCTGAGCTGTGTCTCCCCGTGAGGTGCTCCACGTGTCCAGGGTGAAAGAGAAGATGCCCAGGGCTAAATGGAGACTGATGATAATTAAGGGTGCGTATTTGTAAGTTAAGTTGAAGTTGTCGATCAGGTCCACAACTGGATGGAAGACAACCAGGATAAGAATAGCATACAGAAATCCAGCAATAACATCCTGTTGAAGAGAAAGATATGGTTTCAGTGTAGTATATTAAAAAAAAGAGACCTCAAGTTACTTTAGTAAGAATACAAGCCTAGCTGCTGTAGTGTTAAAAGCAACTTGTGGATTCCCATGTTGACCCTTTCACAGGATTAAATCTTTCTTATGTTAAACATAAGGGAAGGATTTGCACTTGACCATCTATTAACAAATCACCTGCATCCTGACCAGATCACGAATGAAATTATGATCAAAGAATCCCTCAAAGTTGCAGGTCTGGACTTTTTAGTTAAAGTTGCAAGAGGGCAAGGGGTGGTGGCTTTAAACTAAAGAAGGGGAGATTCAGACTGGATGTAAGGAAGGCATTTTTTTCCAATGAGCATGATGAGGCACTGGTACAGGTTTCCCAGAGAGGTGGTGGGTGCTCTGTCTCTGGAAACATTCAAGGTCAGGTCAGACAGGGCTGTGAGCAACCTGTCCTGGCTGAAGATGTCCCTGCTTGCTGCAGGGGGCTAGGACTAGATGATCTTTAAAGGTCTCCTCCAACCCAAAACTACTCTGTGATTCTTCTATTATTTTTTTCTGCTGGCAACATTGGTCCCTGTCCAGGGCCAGGGCATTCCAACCTCCAGTCAGCACAAATCCAGCCCAGCTAAATATGTTCTGCCAACTTAAGCTTGCTGAAACAGCTCAACAGTGGCTCTGAGGGCCTGGCTGCCAACACCCCCAATACTGGCAGCAGCAGCAGCTGGTGCAGCAGTCGAGGACTGCTGCAGCCAGGCACTAGAACAGCTTCAACTTTCCACTCCAGCTTCAGAATTAACAATGCTGGAAGAATGGGAACTGTTTCCCAATATTAAAGGTGAGGAAGAGATAACCTCTGTGGCTTCCTAATTGATTTTCTGTTTTACTATTGTTTATAAAAGGTCTCTTCTTAATGAAAAGGTTACTCAATCATTTTTTACTTCAGCGTTAAATCTCAGTTAACTTTTGGCTGATCACTCAGTTGCATGGAATTCTGTTACTTTTCAATTGTTAAAGAAGAATTTCTGCAATCCAAGCACTACAAAGTGGCCCACCTTCATTTTCATGCTTATCAGCTCTTCCACATGAGCCAGGAGGTGGAACTTCAATCAGCAGAGCTTGTATTGCTCCAGCTTTAATGAATCCTTTTTATTTGCTTCCACTAATTGAAAGCTTGATAAAAGCCCTAGTAAATTGACTGATATAAACATCAGACTTGTTCATTTCAGAAGCAACAAAAGCTTTCTGTTCTATTTGCCACCTACTCCCCCCAAACTTAGGCACTGTGGTTGATGTATATTGCAGGCACCACATGGTGAACTGCAGACAAACTGCAGACAAATTCCCTAAAACTCTGCAGAGGATTCAGACGTGAAACTGCAGAATAGCCCTGTCTGCTTGCTCACTATTTGTTGCATGACTTTGTTCTATGACACTTTGTGTCAGCTGAACTATCACTCCACACATCATCTTTGAAGAAGTGGTTTTAAATTGGGAATCTTTCTAACTACTGATGCAAAAATGTTATTAAATGTTATTTAGCTTTTCTGAGCTGCTTTATTTTCTCATGCTCCTTTTACACTCTGTTAATCTACCAGCTTTTCTGCTCCCTACCAGGCTTACCCTTTTCTGTCAACTTTTCCTCTCAATAACATCTTTAGCCACCCTCATTAGCAGTTTTGCATTGCAATTACCACCTTGTAGTATTCTTGTTTTCTCATTTTTTACATTGCATACACTTGTGTTTCAATTTGGGGAGTTTTAATCCTGTTTAATAAATTAGTTTGTTTTTCAAAGATGACAACTTTGTTACCTGGTTTTAGAAACTCTGGTAAATCAAACTCTAGCATGTAGAGTGGCACTCTGAGATGCACATGCTTTGGGCAGCTGACACGGAGTGAACTTTAACAGCCACTTTCTCATTCTGCAAAATGATTTCTACTCTGAGAGGAAAATTTAGTCTACAGTTTAGAGCAGTCATCAATTTCTGCACTATAAAATGACATTAAACACCTGTTAAGTTTCAATCATGGACTGAGTTTATAAAAGACAAGTATAAGTTTAGCATGAGAGCCACTTTTAGCTATTTTATCAATTTCTATGCTGAAGACATGTAACTCTTCTGTTTCTGTATGGTAGGACATTCCAAAAAATACATCTGTATAAAATTATTGCACTGTAAAACCTTCAATATGATGGAAGTTTATAAAATCAGTAGTAGATCAGATAATTTTCTTACCAAAATTGAATGCATTCCCATATAAATTCGACTACAGCAAACCAAAGAACACCAGCAGAATGCCAGGATCAGTCCAAACATAAAGGGATACTGGTAGGGAAAAAAAAATGCAGAAACTGTATTAGAATTTGGAAAGAGTAAATAAAAAATAATCACTCCATGAACATTCTATAATGAATTCCAATTAATTCCACAGATGTTCACCCTCTTCCTTGCCCTCCACAGGCCTAGCAAAGCACCTTTTCGTAAAGTCATTGTTAAGCCAAGTTTTCAACCTTCCCCTTCCTCTTTGCATTCAGGATATAAGAATTTGACTTTGATCAGACTTTTTCAAAGCAGTAAGGAATGTATCGATGTCTGTAGCAGTTGTCTTGCCATGCCCTGATATCCCAAATTGCCCACATGGGCAGAGACGTGTATTAAACTGTGCAACAGTTTTACACTGGGTGAAGCAGTTCTATCACACACAGATATTGTTAGCAGTTACTCAGGCAGCACCAAGTGGTTTCACTTTTTTTCCTGAAAAGGAGGAACTCATAACAAAATTACAAAGAAATTTAATTCCTTCCTCAATTCTTTTAGAGCTTCTGCAATCGTTGTCTCAACCTCTGAGCATCAGCATGAAACTCCTAAAACAGTAATCTTGTTTATTCTTTCCATACCCACATAAATTCCCCCCTACAAGCCACATTTGTTAAACAAATATCAAAGAATTGCTTCCAATTATTTTTGTCTTCTCACATTTTTTTAATTAATAAGGACTGTTTACCAGAAAGAAATAAAATAGTTTGTTTTAATAAGCACATATCATGTAAAGACACTTTCTCAGGTTTTGGATAAAACTATTCTAATTTACATATTACAACACAGTAAGAAATACTTGCCCCACTATTGCAAAATGCTGTACAAGACAGGATACAGCTTCCTTTTCTGTCACTATTCTATAAAAGACACA
Organism: Sialia sialis; assembly: GCA_009812075.1. Taxonomy (NCBI): domain Eukaryota; kingdom Metazoa; phylum Chordata; class Aves; order Passeriformes; family Turdidae; genus Sialia; species Sialia sialis. The sequence continues at coordinate 1,850,359 of VRYO01002775.1, forward strand.
GTCACAAGATAAAATGGCAAGTTTCCAAAATTGCTTCGCTTCCTACAATAAACATTTTCAATATAAACAGGCAACCTCAATGTACTCAAACCTAGAAATAGAATCTAAGAATTACAGGCAGGTTTCTTGCCCTTTCCCAGGTTCCTTCTATAGGCAACCTGAAGGGTAGAATATCCATAAAATTAGACTAAATATCTTTTAAATTACTGGAGAAAGTTGTGTCCTCTGTGAAGGCCATTTAACAGATTGCAAAGTTCCAAAATCAGTCTTTCAGTAGAAAGTTTGAGATAGGATTATCACTCCTCCACATTTTTCCTACCTTCCCTAGATTCTCAACTACGGGTTTGTATGACAAACCTAAAATAACCATTCTCAAAGAAAATCAGGAAGCTTACATTTTACATAAGCAGATTTGACATTAAAACAAATTCTAAACACTCAGCTCCTAGTTGTGTTCCATCTAGACTAAACTCTACTTCCTGTAACAACATTTGTCTTTGCTGCCATCACATTCATCTGCAAACTGGATCTAAACAGAACTGTGTACTTGTGACTCATTTCTGACTGGAGCAGAGTTTCCTGCCTTTCAGAACTCTGCTAAACCCAGGCTATGCACCAGTAACTGTGTCACACTTGCACATGATTGCAGAGTTAGCAGATAGCAACATTGCTACAGCAGCCACAAAAGCAGCAAGTGCAGCCGCATCCCTGTGCCCCACTGTGCTTCTCTCTTCCGTCTCAGGGTAGAAGGAACGCTGCCTGCACCAGCCCCACGCCCTCCCTGCTCGGTGCTGATCCACTCCTCTCCCACAGAACTCCCCAAGTGCTCTATGTGCAGGGACAGCTGCACCCTGCAGCCTCTGAAGCAAAGAGCAGCTTCGAGTTTCAAACTGTTCGGCCAGCACTTGATACCCTGTGTCCATCCTTGTCTCCTGACACACATCTTCTGCGCTTGCAGAGCCCAGTCAGAGTAAGGCTTTTCTTTAATAAATAAAGACTTGTCCTGCTTCTGCAGTACCTGGAACTTCAGCAGGAAGATGAATGAAGTGCCAGGCTCAGCAGCCATTCATGATACTGTGGGTAAGAGGTTGGCATTGGGGGAGGAAAGAAGAGCAGCTAAACAGCAAAATCCTGACAACAAGCGGTATGAAGAAAATAGTCAGGTGAGAAGTCTTGTTTTAAGAGTCCTCAGCAGGGGATTGTAAAGAGCAGGGAGATGAAAATAATTCTGAAAATGAAAGAATGCTTGCTGTCAGGGAACTCACAGGGGAGGGGTGTTTGAGGAAGAAAGAAACAGAAACTGCAGCTCTGAAGAATGTTTTGGAAAGATTACTTGGCTCTGTCATATTTCACTCTAATTCTGAATAAATATCCTTTAAACCATCTGTGAACATGGGCTAGTGTAGCAAACCACAGTAGAATAGCTTGGGTTGAAAGAGACAGTTCAAGGCCATCTAGTCCAACTAGAACAGGTTGCTCAGAGTCCCATCCAACCAGGCCCTGACTGTTTCCAGAGACAGGGCATCCACATCCTCTCTGGGCAACCTATGCCAGTGATTCACCACAGGAAGCACAAAACTTCTTCCCTGCATCTGATCTAAATGAAGCCTTGTTCACTTTAGAACCTTCACCCCTTGTCCTATCACAAAAGGCCCCATCTTTCTTTTAAGAACTGATCACAAATTAAGCACGACACCCTGGGTCCTCCTTGGCCTGTTTTCACTCCTTCCTTTTAAAGCAGCCACTGGGTTCAAGAATTCCCAGAACACCAAACTGGTAGCACTTGCTTAAAATCTGCCCTGAGGTGATAAGGCAAGGGTGTATTTGGTCTTCACATGAAGGGATAAATGCACAAGATGACTCAAGGAGATGATCAGCACTCCCACACACCTCTGAGCTCCGCAGCATGCAGAGTCATACCACCAACAGGGGACATCACCTGGATCCTTGGAATAAAAGCTGACGCCAGAAACTTACTTCCAAATTGTTTCCTGCAAGACTGAGCTTCCAGCAAGCCTTATAATAATACTGTTTTATAATAATGTGAATATAAACTTATATCAAATGTCCATGGAAGAAAGTCATAAGCACTTTTTCTTTTTATTATATTGACTTAGATCTCTACTTAAAGGTGAGATATTAAAGCAAGACAGCTGAATTCCAGCAGTTTAGTCCCACGGTCCCTGGCATGCCAAGTCCAACCTACAGAGCCACAAAGGACATGAGGTCACAAGTACCCTCCTCCCTGATTCACTGTGGGTTTTACTCATTTAGGCATCACATGTGCTTCCAGATGAGGCTGAGGAAGATTGTCAGAGATCACAGCTGGGAGAGATAGACACGGAAAGCAGGTTTCATTCTCTCTCATTGCTCTTTCTGATAAAAGAATTGATGTATCATTGTTCTTGACCACACTTGGTGTCACTTTCAGTCAGATATTCAGGAGCAGCCCATTTTGGACACAAACATCTCAAACCCTGTCTCCATGCCCTCAATCTTAGGTATATCCTCCAAAACTCCTTATGCCTCCATTGCCAATGTGCCACCTTGACAATTACGAGTGTGGGGTAGGTTTTGGGTTTTTTTTTTTTTGAGCTGCACACTGCTTTATTTTTTTATAAATTAAAAAGCCTCAAACCAACAAGAATATTATTTAAAAAACAATTTTCAAAAGCTAACTGATTTCTTAACTTCACGTATTAAGGTAAAGCTAGGGATAAAGCTGACTGAATAAACTACTTATGTTTCAGACCTCAATTATTTTCCCATATCCAGAATCTTGTTTTAATCAAAGAAATTGGATTAAATTAACATTTGTAAAACAGCAATGAAACTACTCTCAGTAAGTCTCTGAGAACTTTATGCCCTGTGTTTTGAAAACTCCCATCCTATAGAAAATTCCACTACATCCTCCACTAGAAGCTTGCAAACTTCTGACTGGACTACACACAGAACCCTTCCCCACCTCCTCCCTCTCCTTGATCTTTTTGCCAAGAGTCTTAATAACATAACCATTGTTTAAAAATGCTCATAAGGAAACAATCTGTCCTAAAAGCTTTGACCTAGGTCAGAAAATTCCTTCTTTCATAAGGGAACGTTATTAAAAGACACTAAATGCTCACTTCTTTACCTTTTGAAAGCACATTCTACCGTGGAGAAGTTTCCAGCAGTCACAAAGGATTCCAAAGTAACTTTCTAATATTTTCAGTGTTCTAAGGTATTCAATGATCATTTTTTATCATATCGTAACTCAAAAGTTCAACTTGAGTTTGAAACAATTATTTTGGGCTAAAGTTCACTGAAAGAATCTAAGCAGCACTTGCAGCAGCAGGTTTTAATAAGGCATTTGGGCCATGTATTGGCAATAGTCATATGAAAAGTTAGAATCAATATTTATGGGAATGACTCCAGCACCCTGGGTGGACAGATGAATTCAAAAAGTAAAGCATAAAAATGATTTTGAGAAGGGACCAGAAGAAAAGGGAGAAGAGAATTGTTAGAAAACAAATCACCAGTCATTTTAGGAAAAATAAAACAAATGTTTTCTTTCAAAATGGGCCAGGTAGTAAACACATTGGTCAAGCTACATTTATCAATTACTTTCTCCTTTCTTACACTGACCAACATTAATATCAAGAGGCATAAAAACCTCAGCGTTACATGTCACTACAATAACCTCTTTTTAAAAGTCCAAGATAAACTTTTCAATGCCAGTCCTGAAGAAAGTTAAAATATTTCATTTTCTGCTATACCTAGTCGGAGAAGAAATTGAGTAACAACAGGAATTAGGTTATTTCTTTTAATTGCAGTCATTTAAAAAAAAATCCCTCTCTGAACACAGCTAGCAAGAATCACTTATGGCTTGCTCTGTTTATGCCCCAATACCTGAAACTACATTTTTTTCTGCCAAATAGTGTTTTCTCAGTTTAATCACCTATTTGAAAGAACAAGGAGTGCTTTTCATGTATACAATGCATCAAGAAAAAAACCTGCTTGAGAATCATTTCCTTAAAATATCTTTTCATCAAAAACTCTGTATCCAACCTTAGAGCATTTGTTTTCACATGTGTTTTCCCCAAGACCCTTTATATTAATTAAAAATTTGCTTAGGCTAAACTGAAAAATATATTTACTGATAATCAACACAGTCTGATAAGACAGTCTCTTGTATTCCTTGGGCAGAGATTTCCTGGTGACGTTTTTCAGAACTGGCTGTGCTCTTTTCAAACTTTTAAGAACACCTGCCTCAACTTTTTCCTTTACAAACAAACTACAGGCATTAATATGGCCCACAGAAGACCTTACATCTCAAACACACAAGACAAGGCCAGTGCTGACCCTCCAAATTCCCGTCTCTCTCTCTCTCAAACCATCATGTGGGTAATTCTGTGTTTTCAGATCATCCCTTCAGCTGTGCTTGCCATGTCAGAAGAGTTTTTGTTTGACTGTTTAAGAAACATGTACAAGAAGACCAATTAGACAAGCATGCACACATCTCTTTGCCAACATTTCTTCTCAACATTTTAGTGTTATAGCCAAAGGCCCATTTGGGCTTCTCTGAGAGGTGTTGTGTCCTGAAGGGACTGTGCTTGCTCCTGCACACAAATTTTGTATGTAAGACATGGTTTTCTGTGTGTAGCTTCCAGTTTATCACTACATCAATCTTACTGAAAATGCAAGCCTTTCACCAAGGACAGACATTCAAAACTAGGATGTGCCCCTTTCTGCAAAATTCTCACTACAGCACTGTTGTGATTAGCTGTTTATTCATCCCCAATAACCAATTATTCTCTATTTCCTGTGGGAATCAGAGTTTGGCCTTTAGAAATGAAAAAGCAGACAGACAGTTCAAGAGGTAATCCACAGTAGTGGTCAATCAGAACCACACAGTGATGCAGATCTCCCTGAAATCCCAATACAAAACTGTCAAACCCATCTCATTTAATTACATTCACCAGCCTTGGCTGATAAAAGTCATAGTGCAGATAAAAGATTTCTGGAAGGGAATTTCACATAAGAGTCTTACACAACCAGTACCACAGAGAGTCAAAAGAGTAAATGAAAACTGTAAATGAAAAATACATTGGAGAATAGATGCACCTAGTGTGGCTTTAGCAGAGGTGTTATCCAGGTAACCATTAGCAGCAGCAGGGTGGAAAGGCAGTCACTGATGACAGGCTTTGCACACCAAGCACTGCCAGACAGTACCAGGGAGGACAATGCTGTCATATTCAGCACCACAGCTGCATCAGAAGGGAAATCAGCATTGGTTTAAAATAGTTAAAGGCCTGCTACTCATCAACCCAGCCTCTGGGCTCCTGCTGAATATCAACCAAAGTTTGCTCAGTGAGAGTCGGCAGCTCCTCACTGAGCTCATTAATGCAGAGCTCAGGAAGGAGTGCAGACCTATCATTTCCTAATGCAGACAGCTACTGCCAGAGCCAAGCTGCATCCTGGAGGAACTCTGGGACAGCAGCAAATTTTCTGTATCCCCTGGCTGATAGTTACCTTTTTCTCCTCAAAATAATCCAGCAGAGTTATGACACATTCAGGTACCACCCCAACTCAAGGACCATTTCTAATAAAATACATCTTGGTATCTATTTGAAATCAGCAGCTCAGCATAATCAAACAAGCTATAAAAGTCTCAGCGTGAGCCTTTGGAGATTTTGTGGATAATTAGCAGTTCACACTCTCTCTTCCTCCCCCATCTGGGACATGATATAAACAACCCTGGATCAAATTGTCACTATTTCAAAGAAAGCAAGTTTTCCCCAATTTTATCAAGGTTACTTTTTCCTAGATCGTATCAAGATCTGTAAGCTCACTGTCTTTCAAATGTTTGCCCTCCTCTTCCAGGGTATCAGTGCTTCAAAGACAGGAGAGAGGGGAAAAAAAATTAAAATCAACATTTATAATATCCCCAAATTCTCCTGAGTCTTTGACGTGAGCATTATAGTTCCAGGTTACTGAAGTGTCTTTGAAATAAATGGTTCTCCCTGCAGAAATGTAACATTAAATAAATAAATATGTATTATGCAAGTAGAATCAAGAGTTTCAGGCAAGCTCTCATAGTACAAAAGAAACTTGGAAAAATTTGGATACAATGGACAGAACAATAAGGTATTACAAAAGTTATCTTAATATGAGACTCGCTTCTGTCTGAAAGACAGTTTAATTGAATATTCTCTATGCCTGAAGTCTCTAATTGTGGTAATTCGCCAAAATCATCTTTCAAATACATTATCTCTGAAAATATTTTACTTGAACAGTTGCATTTATAGAGAGTATTTTAGTTTCATAGTCAAAAATCCTTTTGAATACTATGTGAAAAGAAATTAATTGTAACAGGATTGCTTAAAGGCATTGAAAAATTGAAAAGCATAACTCAACAGGTTAAGAAAATCCCTACTGCAATCCAAACACGTTTTTAAGTGGATAATCTGGGCCACACCTAGAAAAATAGGAACACATTTTCTCCGTTCTGTGTTTTTCAAGAAAAAGACTCAGATTATCTGATAGAGAAGAACTGTCACACAATAGCAGGAAGTCATAGATCACTGAAAGCAGACTGCAAATAAGCTACACAAAAAAACGAGATTCCCTCCTCACTGGTGTAACACAGTTTAGAGGAAGAGCAGCTTTCTTTGGTTTAGTATAAACTTCACAGTGACAAACTCCAAGCTGCTTTAATTCCAGAATAAAAGTCCCTGCAGAGAGTTACACCTGTATCTGCTTAAATTCATCCTCAGCCTCCTTCCACTATGATTTGCTGAACCAACACTCCCAAGATATTGTCTCATCACAATCAGGCTCTGTGTAAGGCTTCTTTATACTAAATATGTACAAAAAGAGTTCGCCATCAGGTTTAAATCTAGCCACCTGCTCTTACTGGTAAATTTGTAGAATTTAATAAAAATCATATTAAAAACTCATTTATCTTTAATAGCTTTCCAAGAACTTCTGAGGTCAGTCTTTTTTAAGACCATTTCCAGAAAAACACTGTTTTCCATGACAGATGTCACCCAGGTTCTACTCCCTTTCAACAGAAGTAAAACAGAGAAAACAGAGGAAATGTCAGATGAAAGGTTAACTCCAGAGGTTAATCAAAAACTCTTGACATGCCATTGGTTAATTGCTTGGTTATATTTTTGGAAATAATTTAAAAAGCAAGGGAGTTTTTTACATGAGTATTTTGAAATAACAGAGGTTTCAGAGAGATCTTTTATTCATACTCATTTTCTAAGAAAAATTAATTAAAATTGAGACTCAAACACTGCTTCTTCATTTCTTAAGCACAGGGCTACATGAATAACAAGGCTGAACGTTTATTATTTCTCACCATGCATTCATGGTAATTATTTTTAGTCAGTTAGCAGAGCGTTTCACAGACTGCAGTGGCAGCAGGGCTGGCAAACCACAGATCGAACCTGGTTCATTAGCAAAAACACCATTTCACACCCTGTTTGCTGGTTCTATAAAGGCAATCGAGACAGGTTCTCCTCTGCACACATGACATCAGTCTGTGCAAAGCTGATCGACTGGTACTGCTGAATGAGCTTTCCAACATGCAAATCCAGTTTGTTCTTCCAACTGACACCAGCCCTACACATCTAACAAGCAATAATCAAATATACAGATTTTGGTCATTTCATGAAAACAACTTTGAGATTAAGCATCTCAGTGGTACAGCTTCAAATATTTATTTCAAAGACGACATGATTATACCTATATATGTAATTATTATGTCTGTATACCTCCAGCAGATCATACTTCAGCTTTTCCTAGCAAATATGAGTTCCTAAGAGCTTCCTTTTGGCCACACGCACTCAACTTGCAGAAACAGATACATAATCTTTGGTTAGAGAGGCCAAATAAAATCTCTAACCCTTAATTACCTAATTCCTTTCAGTCACCCATTCTAGATGCTGAGATAGAGCCACAAAGTGTCAGGCAGCGCCAGCTGACAAGTGGTGATTGCTACTGGTAACTGGGAAGACAAGAGCTAAGCCCCTGCATGAAGCTTAGAATCAGAGTTAGTTCTCTCCACCGACTTATCTCCAACTTAAACCAGGCAGGTGTTACAGAAAGGGTCAGTAAACATTAACAACTTAAGAGTCAAATTACTGCCTAACTTTTTAAACATTACACAGCAAAACGCTGCACTGGAGATTTATCGGGGAGAGTCTTCTCTCGCAGTTACTGCTGAAGGTGGTGCAGTGATTTAGAGAGCTGGATGTGCTCTCTCTGGAGTCGCTGCTGTTGCCATAATTCCAGCAGCCAGCGCCAAAGCACATGCCAGTGCTTGCGTAAACCAGACGATCAACGTTATTTTAACTTATCTATTGACCCCAAGTGCAACAGCCAGATTTTGGAAATTCTGCTGAATGGAGGTGCTGAAAATAACACAGATTATCAGTTCCTGCTAATTATGAGCACATCGGTAGATTGTAGAACCTCCTGAAAGTACAAATACCAGAATCGTTTCCAGCTTGTGGTTAATGAAAATAAAATCGTTAAAGAAAAGGCTAAAGCTACAACTCAGTGACGCTACCAAGTGACTCGAAGCAAAAAAGGATCAACAAGAAGCCCTTTAGTTACTGGCTCCCCACCAAATTCTTACTCCCTAAATCCAAATGGCTGTAAAAACATTGGATGCTCATCCAAACTTTGCGCAAATAGATAGGCTGAAAAAAAAAAACCCTCACAGGAACAAAACGCAGATTGCTACCGCGAACTTTTCGTGCGTGGCGAGCTAATCCCCAAAGCCAGCACAACCTCCATTCACAAGACAGAATTACTAGAACACCTCTCGTAACCTGAGCACTCAAATCACAGAAAAAAAAAATAAATAAAAGAAAGAGTGAGGCAAGCGAAAAAAGGTACGAATCTCATTTTTCCCAATCAAACTCAGCCACCTCGTTTCCTGAAATCAGGCGTGCCACATCCTTGCAGCCCAGGGCTGGAGAGCGCACGGATGAGGACGCGGAGGTGTGAGCATTACCTGCCAGCGGCCGTAGCTGAGCAGCAGGAGCGCCAGGGGGATGGCGGTGCCCGACATGGCGTGGGTGGAGGGCATGCTGTACTCGGAGTTGTAGAAGACCTCCAGCTTCACCACGGGCGGCGAGGCAGGACGCGGCCAGCGGATCACATCCTTGGTGCACTGCCCCAGGTACATCACCCACACCCAGATGATGATGAGCCTCCGGCCCAGCCAGGCGTCCACATTCCAGATGCAGAAAGGGAAAAAGAGGATGTAGAAGAGCTCGTTGCCCAGCTCCGTGCCCAGGCTGAACAGATAGTAGAGGAAGCGGCTGCGAGTGGCGAACTCCTGGCTGCCGTCCTCCTCCTCCGTCAGCGAGTTTCGGCGCGGCCTCCTTCTCCAGCGCCGCGGGGTTCCCGCCGCGCCGGGCACGGCCCCGTTCCCGGTGGGATGCGCCTGCCCGCCCGCGGGGCCACCGTTCGCCACCGGACCCCGTGGCTCCGCGCCGGCCCAGCCCGAGGGCCCCTCCACCCCGCAAAGCCGCTGGAACGCGGCCACTTTCCGCGGGTCCTGCAGGTGGGCGGCCAGCTGGGCCAGGCGCTGGCCGAGAGACATAGCGGCGGGAGCGGGGGCGAGCTGAGGGCGGCGGGGGACTTCGTCTGAGGTGCGGAGAGGGGAACGGGGGCTCCGCGGAAAAGGAAAGCCGCTCCCTGAAGAGAAATCCCCTGGAAGGCGAGACGCCGCGGATACCGCGGGACAACCCTCGCCTCAGCCGGTCCCTCACGCCCTCCCCGCTCGCTCGCTCGCTCCCTCCCTCACGCCCGCGCAAGACCCACCCCGGCGCCTGCGCGCAGCCCCCACCCCGCGGGAAAAGCTCATCGCTGCGCGGATTGGCCGCGGCTCTCTCGGCCCTGCCCCCGCGGGCGGCGTGGCCAATCGGAGCTCGGCATTGCGCGAGGGGGTGCGCGGCGTGAGGCGGCCTCGAGCGTGAGGGGCAGAGGTGGCGGAGGGCGGCCCGTGGGGTGGTGGCGGGTCGCGCGCGGCCTCGGAGCCTCCTCCTTCGTTATAGAAACACAGAATCATTTGACGTGGAAGAGACCTCTGAGTTCATCCAGTCCAGCCTGTGGCCGATCACCACCTTGTCCACCCGTCATGACACTGATTGATCCAGTCTTTCTTAAATACCTCCAGGGACAATGAGTCCACCAGCTCCTTGGGCAGCCCATTCCTGTAGCTAATCACCCCTTCCGTGAGGAAATTCTTCTTCATGTCCAACCTGAACCTCCCAGTGGTGCAGTTTAAGATTTCTCAGAGCCTAGATGGGGTGGTGTAAACACGGGGGGAAAGCGGAGGCAGCGAGTGGTCCGAGCCCCGGCGGTCAGGCCGGTTCCGCCGTGAGGGCTGCGGAGCCGCTCGGGGAGCTTCTGCAGTGCCTGGGGCAAGGAGTCGTGTCTTATCCCGTCCCCACAGTCGGGAGGAGACTCCACATCTCCTTGAGAGTGTGTGTGTGCAGGGCTGGGAGTTCAGGACAAGGATATTTGTGAGCACGTACTTCACAAGTGCGCAGTTCCTGCTGTGTCCATCCTGTAAATGTTGTGAGAAATGCGATCTCTGGTCACCTCTGCTCTCTATACTACATATGCTGCTTCTGGGTCTTTGTATTTTGCCATAAAATCAAGAGGTTAAACTAGTGATAAACTGTTGCTTTTTGCCATTTTTAAGAGTGAGCAATATGGCCCAAGTGACTGGTTAACTTCATAGTTATCCGAAGCAAAATAGAAAATCTGATGTGGAATTCAAAGAATAGAAAGTTGAAACAAAGGAATATGATGCAGATCTACAGTATTTTAATTAAAATAGCCATCAATACTGTTTTGAGGGGGTACCTGAGTATCTGCGATGATAATGAGTATCTGCATGATACTCTCATTATACAGTGCTAACAAATCATACAAATGGAATTGCTGCCATATCTCAAGAAGAAATCTCTACGACAGCTTAGTTGAAAGAGATAGTGTCTAAAAAGGTGCTAGTAGCAGGTTCCATGCTACATGGAACTGTCCTGCTACATTTTTAGCAAAGATCTGGAAGCAGATCCAAACCTGCCGCTGAAAAAATTCAGCTCCGGAATTAATGGAATTGTAAATAATGATGAGGATGGGACACTGATCAATACATTTTGTACAAGCAGCTTGTTCAAACCTAGTGAATTTTCATTCATCAAACCAAATAGCTGTCTATCTTAAAACCCAAGTGTGGAGACCATAACTGGAAAATAGAAGATTCTGAATGTAATGACTTTGAGAAGGATTTAAGGGTCAGATAAGTAAGCAATCAGATAAGTCCTCTCCTGTATGCTGCTATGGCAGAAAAGGATTAATCAATGTATAAACAAAGGAATTAAAAAGTGTTTATTTTACCTCTCATGTTTGACCTCAATAATATCATCACAGGGTTGTGCTACAGTGCTGTTTTTCAGATTTTAAGATTTAAGAGTGCAAAATAATGAAGCAAAATGTTCTGGTGGTTGGAGAAAATGCCTTACATTGGGATGTTTAAAGAGCTCAGGCTGTTAAAGTTATCTGGAAGAGAATTGGGAGGTGACTTGATTGTAGTGTATAGGAACATTCCTGAGGGGAAATACAGGATATTAAAGGGTTCTTTAATCTATTGAAGAAAGGCAGAATAAGAAGTAATGGCCAGAGGCAAAAGCCAGACAAATTCAAATAGGAAACAAGACACACATTTTTCCATGGTTAACCACCAGAACACGTTCCCAAGAGAAGCTGAGGATTTGCCATAATTTCATGTCTTCTGTTGAAGATTAGATGTATTTCTGAAAATTAGTTTTTAGCCAAGCAGAAGTTATGCTTTATTTTATTGGATGAATGCAGGTTGAAATCTGATGGCCTGTGATGAGCACAGCATCAAGTTGATCTACTGGGACCATTGTGTTTCAAATTCTAAGTGCCAGAAGCAGACATTTAGTTTATTACCATGAGCATTAGAATCAATTCTTTTTTGCCTTGAAATATCTACACACCATAAAACAGCTGATCTGAATTGAGCTTTTGGCTGCAGAATAAATTTACTGAGAAAATAGCTAAAGGTTTTGGCCTTTTCCTTCCTAGATTTACACTCTTGGGATTACTTGGGAAAATTTCTTTGCATTTTAATTTAAATCTCTGAAGGAGTAGATCCTTACAAGAAAATTCATTTGGTGCATTCTAGTTCTCTTAGTCTTGAGGCAATTTTACATATTTGATGTTCACAATGTGAAATTCTTCTTGTGGGATTATTATGCAGAGTACTCGGTTACCTGCATCAAATGAATCCTGATAGATTTCCTATATTGTGCATTATGAATATTTGTATGTAACATATGTTTTCATCATACAGCCTTAACCTCACTTGAGGCATCATAATATAAATAATTATATTACCAACAGAGGAGCTGCTGCTACTGAAAGAAGGATGAATGAAATAAAAATAAGATTTCAGATCAGGTGCTTGGCAGAGAAACATGAAAAAATCCACCCCTGAAATGGTACATGATCAATTTTTCTGCCTTGAGACTGGAAGGTGTGCTGTCATTTCTCTGCCTTCTGAGAAATGCTAATCCTGCAAGATGCATGTGCTTCCTAATTTACATGCTTCTCTGGCTCTTGGGCAGAAAATGCAAAGACAGGAGCTGAAAAACAAGCTGCTGCCTCGTTTGTGCATTTTCCCGGAGTCAAGCCACAAACAATCTCCCCTTAAACACAGAACAAACTGAAATCTGTTAATTAACCAGATGACGAATTCTGGAATGAGATCTGAATAACTGTGCAGGGGGAAAAAAATCAGCGATTACAAAGCAAGACTTGTCTTTATGGTATGTGCTTGGTAACTTAAAAAAGCAGAAAGTGTTTGTGTGTGTGTGTGGCTGAAACTTGTTTACTTTGGCTTGGAACTGTTAGTGTGAAAATGGCATGTCATTAATACTGAGGGAGCTTTTAAATTACCTCTGTACATTTTAAGGCAAGTAAAATTGCAGTGGGCACTGCAAGAGGTGGGTGGGGTGCGCCCTAACACTGATCTCGGACAGAAATTGTGTTTCTTTGTGGTATCTGCAGAAGATGGCCCCAAGGCTGTTCTGGATCCATTTCAGCTCAGCACACAAGGGCTGCCTGAGCTGACACCCGTAACATGCATTTGCAGGGATGCCTGGCAAAGCAGTGCACTCGCAGCCCTGTCCTGCAGGCTGGCAGGATTTGACAAGACAGCTGTGGGAATCGATGGCAAATGAGGTGCAGAACGCATCACACTTACAGCTGCTGCTGTCACAGCCCTGCCCGAGTGATAGGAGCAGCACCAGGAGCTCCTTTTTGAAGCAGAACATCTTGCTTGGCACCCACTTAGGTGAGCACTGGTATTTAACACACCAGTTCTGCCTTGTAAAGCTTTAGCAATTGCAGACCAGTTTATCCCAGTCAGCAGAAGCCTGACATTTTATTAGGACAGTTGTTTTTCTGTCCTAATAAAACTGAAGGAGCAGGTGTCAGGATGTTCTCCAGGAATTGGAAATTGTTTTCTGCTACCACTTGAATCCAGTCATCTTTTTTGTGCCAAAGGCATATATGATAACATTTTGTCAAGAGAATTAACATTATTTCCCAGCATGAGGAAGGATGGAAAGCAGTGCCCATAGTGGTCTGAAGGACTGCCTTCCCATTGAAATAATTACTCTATTGCTGCTAGGGTTGTGTTATATTATTAATGATGTTAAATTGCCTAGAGTCAGAGGAAAGCTTCATCCTAGATGATTTTTGAATGTCAATGAATAAAATGTGCTAACCATATCAGGTTTATTATTAATTTTTAAAGAAATTGGTGAGTCAAGTGCCCAGATTTGAGAAGGCAAGAATATATTTATTATAAGGTTTATTATAAGTCTTGAAAAATACATGAGAGAATAAGGGAAAATGGATTTTATTTCTAATTAATGCTTATTGCTCTAAGAAAAAAAAAAAAAGCCTGGGAGTGTTTTACTTTGTTCTTGAGTCTGAGCTATTGCAATACCTCAGTGAAGGAGCTGGACATGCAGTGGAGAAAGAGCAGACTGAAGGGTTTTCAGCTCACTTAGGCTGTAATTGGTTGTTGCTGAATCCTGTGCAGGACTTTTCTTAGTAAGCAATTTAAGGTGTTAAAATACTGCTTATCTCTGTAAAAGTTACTGCTCATGAATCTCAGTGATGGCTTTTTCAATGGAACTTTACGGAATTTAGCTGTCTTAAGTAAAAATGTACGTAATCAGCCAATGTAGCACTTCTCTTAGATAAGGTGCAACAACCACGTCATTTTGCATGGGCAAAAAAAACCCCAAAATCCTCTGTAGTTTGGAAAGAATAAGGTTTGATTATTATGGGGTTTTTTGGTGTTGTTGGTTTTGTTTTATTTTGTTTGGTTTTGTTTTTTACTTGTGTTCTAATTGCTATGCTAAAAATTGCTATGCTATAAAAATTAATTCAATGACTTGCTGCAATCTCCTGATTTCAATTCATTTTAGCCTGGTTATGCATTTGTTTCTGCAGGATAATGATCTCAGTTCTGTATGCAAGAGAACCTTTTTTGTTGGTGGTGGTATTCTATAACGCTTTGCCTGTATTATTTACTTTGTTAATCTGTTAAATTGTGCACACGCACTGCTTTGGCATTTGGGTACGATAGGGAAAGGTCATTGGGTACCTCAGAAATCTGATCCCTTGGCAGTCTGCATAAATTGAAAAATGATGGCTCAAATAACATTACCTTAGCAATAGGACCACGAGCAGCAAAAGCAGAAAGCACAGGCTTTGTTTGAATGGTGGGTGTTTTGCTTCAGAGTTACAAACTTGGATTTTGCAGGGAATGGAATCAGCTGGCTTTGGTGTGTTGCTATTTTAGCCCAGGATGGCACAGCACCACGTGTCCTCATATCACAAGATGTATTTCTCATTATACTGCTGCCTCATTTAGATGAGAGCCAAGTGTGCCCATCATTCCAGAGTCTGCCCAGCTGCTTGGGTTGGCTTTTCTGTTTTTTTCTCTGCATGTCTGGATTGGCATGTAATCTGGGAAAGGCACAGAATTTTAGTGACAGTGTGGTTATATGCAGATGCCAGGTATGCAATGCTGTGATTTGTTACAGTAACAGGAATAAAAAAGTTGAAAATAAGTAATAAAAGGGGCTGCAGTGATGGAGTCTCCTCTCTCAAGTTGTTCTAGGAATGCACTTGTTACAGTCATTTCATTCTTCTGTGAACTTAAATCCATGTATTTAACCCTGTCACATGCCATCTCAAACGCATTTCAGATACGGTGTCATTATTTAAGGAGTGTTTCTGTTGTGTTAAAAATGAGTGTTGGAGATTATTCCATTTTCAACATTATCTGAAAATACACTTATCTCAGTGTCTTACAGTTCTTAATTGGCAACACATCAGAACAGCTCTTCGAGGGAGTGGAGCTTGTGATTACCACCCCCTTAATTTTACTACTGGGGAAAAGATACTGATTTGGTAACAGTTTCATTATACTTACATTTCTTCCATTTTCCCATGTTCCTGTAATTTTAAATCTTTAATTCAGTGATATGCTGACTATGTGATGAGAAAATGGAGATTGTTTTTTTTTCCCCCTGTGGTTTCTCAAAGAGACTAACAAATCCTAAAGCAGCAATAAACCCTTGGTCTTTTTGCCTCCTCATCCCAGGATTTAGAATTAAAAACAATTAAATTTAGGGAGTGGGGGGACATTGGTTTCTTCGAAGATTGCCAGAGAACGTTTTCTCTTTTTCAGAAACACACATTAAAAAAAAATAGAAAAATAGGAGGAGGTTAAGGTTCCTGCTTTTTATAAAGTTTGAGCTAATATCTAACTGTGGGTGTGAAACTTTCATTTCTGGAAGTTGCTTCTTCATTCTGGCTACCAGGGATTAAATTGTAGAATTGCTTGTTTTCACTTGGAGTAACTGACTTTCATTCCCATGCTTTCTTTTGTTATCCACAACATTTTTCTATGGAAGGGCCAAGTTGCTAACTTGTGCCTGCACGTATTTGGATGCCATTACTGTGTTATTTTATAGCTGTGTTTTATTCCTAGCAAGACAGCAGATGAGGGGTAGAATTAAAAAAAATCCAAACAACCAAAACTTGTGCATACAGCCCTTCATCAACCTGGAGCCCAGAATGAGAGGATTCCCTCTTCCACACATCATCTGGACTCTGGTGTTTATACCATACATTCAGCCTTTTTCTCCTTGGAATTTCTGCAGATCCCTTGAAGATACTTGTGCTTTCAGAAAGGAGTACGTAAGTTCTTTCACACTGATTCGCATCAACTGCAATTTCTGCACATTGGGCTGAATTTGTGTGCAGGAGTGGCAGTTACATCTGTGTCTGACAGCCAACTGTGCTGCAGGGGCAAACAGCTGCTGAGAACTCCTGGGAGCAGGAAGATTCTTGTTGGAGCACGCAGAGAGCAGCAGGGATCCCTCTCCTGAACCTCACTGATGGGACAGTTCAAAGGCCTTATCCCCAGGCCAAGGATGAAAACAGCCCTCCTTTTAGGGCATCACAGAGTTGGGATGGCACCTAGGAAGGTGATCACATCCTAGGAATTACAGCTTTGTGGAAAAAAACAAGAGAACGCTCCTTTTCAAGAAACTAGAGCCATTCTGATTCCTCTGATTCATCAAAGGGATGCACACCACACCACAAGAATGGGAAGGAATTCATGGGAATCAGCCTGAAGAGCAGGAGCAGAAAGTTCATCACGTGGCATCCTATGACATGAAAGGGAGGAGCCTATTCAAATCTTCTCATCAGGCTCAAAAGTTCATATGTAGGTAACTAGGCAAGGCTTAGATGTGCCAAATAAATCCCTAGGGAAGAGGGATTTGATATGCTGAGAGAATCAGGATGCAAAGCACAAGATGTACAGCTGAGGGGAATTTGCCTTTGCATTCACAGATGTGTGTTTTAGTCAGTTCTGGACTTTTTTCTTGGAAGATCACAAATTGCCAAGATTATGAAATGGAGTAGATTCATGTTCAAGGGTGTGTCAAGTTACTCATCCCTCGAGTAGGAGGAGTGAAAGTTTCCCAAGGGTCCTTTCTGACAACATGTGTTCATTCTCTATTCAGAGAGGGAAAAGAAGCCACAGTTTAGGAAATGTGTGTGTCATTCATGGAATCATTCACTGGAAAAGGCAGAAACTTTGGCAGATAGACCAGGAGATCTGTGGGCAGATGAGAGAATGGTTTGGAGGCGACTGACAACAAACTAACTGTGGGGACAGCTCTGAAGGTCTATCCAATAGCTCAGGGAGAACTAAAAGGGAGATGACTTGAATTCAATGCAGGACAGGATCTACTGATGGTATATTATGAGTACTTTTATAAATAATTGCAGAGATGCCACTTTTTTACAGGGTAGGATGCCTGCTTTTGATATAAATGCCAAGTGCTCAGAGCTCTTGCCAGGGAAGGACATTTCTAAATCCTTTTAACAATGTGATAGCCAATATTAATTAACTCTCATTGTGGTCCTGTTTGTTGCAGGTGAATTGAGAACATCCACATTGCCAAGAGCCATTTTTTTTTCAAGCTGCTAAAAAGGCCAGCAATCCGCCTTCCATCGGTCTTCCATCTTTGGAGTGTTACGTACTCCCAGTCCTGGGAAGTTCTCAGGAGAAGGCCAGGTGTGCTCAGCACACATGGTGATACTCAGAACAACTTGCCTGCCTTACTGCTGCACCCTTTTTCAGGTAATGCAACCCGTGCATCCCAGGGCGATTCAGAACCTGTAGGACAAGTATTTGGGATGGAGCTGGTGGTTCTGCCAGCTCTCGCTCTCAGGGTAACACTTGCTGCTCTTTTTAATTACACAGAAAGTGCTCAGAATGTGTGTCTGTGATATTTCACAGAATCACAGAATATCCTGAGTTGGAAGTGAACCCACAAGGATCATCAAGGTCCAACTCCTGGCCCTGCACAGGACACCCCGTACCGTGTGCTCAAGAGCATTGTCCAAACTCTTCTTCAACTCCAGCAGGTTTGGTGCTGTGATTATTTCCCTGGGGACCCTGAGCCATTTCCTCAAATGTAAATTAATCCTTAAAATATCATCATAAATTAAGTAATTAGGTGTTTGGGGTGGTAAGTTAAAATACCCAGGGTTATGTGACTTGCCCTCAAACATCCAAGTCATTAAATAAATGCACTGTCATGATGGATAGGTTCTACAATGCTTACTTTGGGTACCAGAAATGGGACTCAGGTAGATTCATCTGGCCAAGTTCAAGAAAACTACCTATCTTCTAGATACCTGTCAGGGAGACTATTTTCTGCTATGGCAGCTCTTTGAGCATAGAAGTATGTAAAAATTCCTCTGTAATCCCTGGAGAAGCCCACTCTGCTGTGCACACTCAAAGCCTTGTAGCACTGAACCAGTGCCATTCACAGAAAAAAAACAGGCTTCTGTGAAAAGGGCAAGGGAAGAGAAGCAGCAGAGCTTCCTTCCCATCATATCTTAATAAATGTAGTCAGCTAGGGAGTGGGAAATCTCAATTCAGTTTCATCCTGGCCTGATGGGATGCAACCCACTCGTGACTCAGAAGGCTGCTGTAGCCACAAGGTTATGGCATAATCCAGGGCATTGTGTCTCCCATCCCTCCTCCTGATTTTGAGACCTCTGTCAGAGGAATGGAAAGAGATCAAGCATTGCAAGTAGCTCTGTGATAGGGATGTTGGAGATCCACATTTGATGGAGCTTCACTGCTTTGGCTGAGGAGGAGCAGACGCTCTTGTTCAGGTGTTACCTCCCACAGGTACTGGGAGTTGCAATTGGAGGCCCCCAAAGTCCTGTCCTTGGAGTTGAGGGAAATTAGTCATGCAAACAAGTCATGCAGTTGTAGATTTGGAATCAGGATATGTAAATGGTGGAAACTGGCCATGAACACAAGACTGCTGACTCACAGAGCTGTGGAACAACCATGCTTGAAGCATAACTTGAGGATGCAGCAGCTCTGTGTTTGTTTGCCTGTATGTCTTCTGATACCACCCTCGTGATCTGCTGGGGCTCTCGAAAAGAAACCAATGAAAGATGATGTATAGTTGGAGAAGCACTTTTTAAAGTAGTTGTTAAAGCACTTTTTAAAGAAGTTGTTAATTTTGGAGGCAGTGGGAGACTGCGTAACTCTTTGACCACATTATTTTAGAAAAAAAAAAAAGAGGTTTATAGCATGACTGGAGGAACTTGCAATGTAGGTTCATCAGTTAAGGACCTAAGCATTCTAAGGACTGTGTAGTTATGCGCCTTTATTGTGCTAGAAATGACATCCTGCTGATGAAGAGGCTTTTCAAACCAGCCTAGCTAGACAACAAAGAAAGGTAGAACACTATCCCTGAAGAGGCTGGAGTAGTCACACTCACTTTGTCTTAAAATTTGCAAGTTCTCTGGCTAGTCAGATGGCTTGATCCTATTTCTTCTAGGCTGGAAGTGTTCATTTTCTGGAATCTGATTTTGCCTTATGACTGTGGTGTTGTTCTACTCTGTATGATGTATATGTGTGCCCATACAACTTTTTTATTATGCCTTGTTCTCATTAGCTCTGTCTGCCTTCTCCTCTGTATTTGTTTGGTTGATACTTCACCCACATGTGCAGTCAGGAGAACTCTTAAAAGTCCCTTTGGCTTTGTGTACATAGGGTGTCTGGCAGAGCTTCTGCAGCCACAAGCTGTACAACCACTTCTGCCCTACTCTTTAATCCTACAAGCACCAGTGAAGTGCTCACACTTCTGCTCATATGGTAGTACCAGGCTCATGTTACAACATTTCGTATTTTTCCCCCTTTAAGTGCCAGCTGCAGAAAAGCACTGGCAGAGTCCTCCTGGCAATGCCAATAACAAGAGCATAACTGGATTTGCTATGGAAAAAATAAACACCAGACAGAATCACTCCCTTAGTAGAGTCACTTTTTTTCTTGGGTATGGCTTGTAAGTCCTACATAGGACAGGACTCTTCCTCATTTTTCCTTATGAGCCTGGACTTCATTAAGAAACTGGAGACACAAGGTGACACAGTTGCTGGAGAACATATCATATGTCCTTGGATGAGTAGACAATAATTATCCAATATCATTTACAAAACCAAATCATAAACAAAGCATAAGTAAAGTTAAAGCTTCCTAGATACAATCACAGGCTTCTGCATATTATCCAGTGTGTAAATAGAACTTACCTTTCTGTCCTAGAGAAATTTCCAGCCTCTGAGTCTGCAAGATTTGGCATTCATGCCAATAGCAACATTTCCAAAGAATAATGTGTAGAGCAAGGCAAACATGGTGTAGCAATGACTAACACACATATTTCAGGTGTAATAAGAGCACCTCCTTTGCCTAACAAAATCGCCACCCTCCCAGAAAACCCTCACTAAAGTGGGACCAAGACTTCCGTGTCCAGAAGGAAATGACATCTAAATGATGCAAGAGATTGGTCATCATGATGATGATGCTGCTGTTGCATACCATGTCCAGGGAAAACCTGGCAACCAGGACTTCACTCAAGTGTCAGATGCTATTGTTTAACTGTAAGACGACTGCCTGCAAGACTTTTAATGAAGACATGGTAAGATTTTTTTTCTTTAATTTACCAAGCTGGTTTCATTTTTTAAACAAGTGCTTGGAAAAGTCACATGTCAGACTTTTTTATTGTGAGCTCAGTGTGTGTTGGAGCAGCCTTGCAGCACCTCAGCAAGGTGAGCAGAGCAGCCCTGGTGACACCAGATGGAATCAGCTGCAGCCCAAGGGCAGCTGTGCAAAGCCACAGCATGGAGGAAGGGCAATGCTCAAGCCAGGAAGGCAAGTCAAGGAGGTCAGGGCAGGATCAGGCACAAAGCCAGGTAAATCCCAGCCTGGAGGAGACTTCTTACGGCTCTTTTCCCTTCATTCTTGTCCCAGGTTACAGAGCTTGCCCCTAATATGGGCACCAAACCCCCTGGAGTGGGATTGAAGGTTGTGTTGGTGCTCAAACATCCCTGACACTGTAAAAACTAAAATGCAGTTGTATTTGTTAGGGCATGCAAAATACTTGCAAGAAAACCTCAAACCAGCATAAATTACAAATCTGAATCTCAGATCAGATTCTGTGTAAACCTGTCTAAGTTTCATGATCTGTCTCACTGAACCTGAGCCATGCCTTCAGCAAGTCTGACTTGAGTTATGTATTTTGGTTTAAAACCTGAAGTTTAAAAGGTTTGTGTAAATAGTCATTTATAGCCTTCTGGTTCCAGCAGCTTTTTTGGCCACGTACAGTTACTAATATAGCTGATCTTTTCACACAGAAGTGGGGGAGCCCTGCATGCAAGAGCCTGGGTGGCACTTAAACAAAACCCTTAGAAAATGCCACCTTTTACTTTAAGAAGTATTTCTTACAAGGTAGTCTGTGTAGGTTTGCAGCATGAAGTGATCTCCAAATTAAAGACAGTTAGACTGTTCTCCCAAGTATGTAATTACAAAATAATAGCTCTCTGTAATACCCCACCATGAAATGTTTAATTTCCAGTAAAGATACTGACCAGTGCTGTGATCCTGCAAGGGATTATCTTTGTGCATCGTGCTCACACATTCCTTTGAAGTCACAGGGAAGGCACTCAACTGGAAGTTGAACATGTTTGCATCTTGACAAGGTCATATAATGTTTGGAATTAGTTTTCAGAAGCCTGTGGGCCTACTGCTAATAGAATTAAGATGCAGCTTCCTTTCTGAGTGTTGAAATACTCCCTGTAAAGATAATAAGTGGATTGAAATGTAAAGAAATTATTTAGGTGAACACTGATTGTTTTTTAATAGGCCCCCAAAGGTCTCTTAACTCCAAATAAAGTCAAGAGGAGCCAGAAGTCTTTAACCCCTCTGCAAGTAATCATGTTGTTAGGAAGAATAAACCTTATCAAGTCCTTTTTTTTCCCCTGTGCTTCTGTACCAATAACAGTGAAATAAGGACACTGATTTCCTTTGTAAATCAACTGGTGAAAAGTGCCAAAAGTGTTGTTATCTATGCAATGAAAACCTGCTTTTGTGAATAATTTCCATGTACCATTTCAGATGCAGGATCTTTGGCACTCATGTAGAAAAATATTATTACATTGAATCCACTGATGTTTCCTTACCACAAGCAATTAAAGTATAAGCTGGAAACTGCCCATACAGTCCTTGAAAAAATAAAATTGATACATTGAAGAAGCTGTTTTCACATTCTTTCCCGTGTGGTCTAGCTACAGTAAAAATAATTGAGAATATTGGATTATAACAATATTTCTTTGTTGTGCTTGAAACTGGATGTCAAAGTATAGCAAAACAGTAAAAGCATCACAGCACAGCATGCATGTGTCCCATGATGAGCACAGAACTAACAAAGGCTTCAAAACAAAGAAGATGGTGATCCTGATGATGACAAGAGAAAATCTTTGAGGAGGAAGACCTGACAGAAATACCAGTGGAAAGCACATCACATCTTCCCATGGCTTTTGTAGTGGGTATTTCCAAGCACATGCAGAAGGGCAAGAGGTGGCCCTGGATGCTGGCACAACTGCGAGAGGTGTCCTGGGCTGTCACTTTGATGTCCCCATCTGGGTGCTGCCTCCTCTGCCAGGCTTGTGCTCACTGAGAGCCACCCTGCTGGAATCCCTGTGTGCATCCAGACCTGCAGAACATCAGGAAACACCTCTGGCAGGGAGACTTCACCACTCACTGCTCGTGTACCACAGGTGTCTGCTCCAGCTGTGGGCACAGTGAGATAAGAGGAGGTGACACATTCATGGAGGGGAGTGTTTGAAAACAATGCAGAGCTGGGATCACAGCTTGCTTCCACAAGGACTCTTCAGCCACAGGAATAATCTCCATGAGGGGAAGAGGAGGAAAGAGAGCGTTTCACCTGAAAAACATTCTGTATAAAGACCAGAGTTGACAGAGGAGTAAAGTGTTTGATTAGAAAAAATAAAGTCACAGGACAAAATTTACAGACTGTTGGCACAAGGAAGGGAGGCTGCATAATGCTTAGCTGGAAGAAGCTAAGGAAAAGACATGGAACTGTTTTTTAATTACTCTGTCTGGGAGAAGATTATATAGAGATTAGGGGAAGTGCATGTTTGCAGAGATAATACAGCTTGGGGGACAGCCAAGAGATCAGAGGTTGTTCAGAGGTTTACCACTCACCCATGCCTTTCAGCAAGTGAAGCCACAAATTGAGGCACTCGCTGGCCAGGAAGCACTGCCAGCACTCACAGGTTCAAACTGTGCCAGGCCAAAGCAAAAGCACAGATTTTGGTGCATCTGTCTGAGTGTGAAAAATCAAAACTTAATTTTGATTAGGGTAATGGTAACCTAAAGATCAGCTTAGACATGCACCTACACTGAGATAACACAGATGGCTCTTGCCCATGCTCTATGCCCACCTAAAGCTGTGTTTCTGCATCCAGGTGGTGCCAAGCTCCAGCAAAAAAGCCCCTGTGAGCAGGGTATATTGACTTAGAATCAGCACCAGGCTACTGTGATAGCACAGCTTTTAGTTGGATTATACCATGGACACTTGTATTGTATAAAAGTGGCTTGAAAGGTGCTTGTATAAAGAAAAAAAAAAATCACATATTCCTAATTGCCTTATTTATTCAGTTGTTTTACTGCAGAATCACAGATTCATTTAGGGTATAAAAGACCTCTGAGATCATTGAGCCCAACCTTTGGCCAAACTCCACCTTGCCAACTAAACCATGGCTCCAAGTGCCACATCCAGTTGTTTCTTGAACAGCTCCAGGGATGGTAATTCCACCATTTCCTTGTGCATTCCAATGCTTAACAACCCTTTGTGTGAAGAAATTCCTCCTGATGTCCAACTCAAACCTCCCCTGGTGCAGCTTTTACTGAGCATCAGTTTTCTCCAATAACATTAACTACATCTTCCTCTTCCCTCAGAAATCCAGGGCCTCTGGGAAAGCTGTGTGTTGAAAACCAGCTGGTATAAAAAGCTGGCTGCTACAATCAGTGCACAGACCTGGATCCAAGCAGCACAAGTCAGGACATGGCAATCAAGAGCATGCAGTGCTGCACCAGTGTGTTTTTCTCAACCTCTTACCCAGCTGTGTCCATCTTTGCTGAACATCTGGAGATAGGAACCAGCTTTACACAGGTATTCCAAATGAGACTCTCTGCTGTTTTCTAAAGCAGGAGACTTCTCCAGCCTTTCGTCAGTAGTTCACTTTCCTCTTTTAGATCTTACCTCCTGAAAATGAACATGTAAATTCCGTGTGTTCTACCTGAAAGAGCTGTTCATGCAATTTCTCACACCACTGAAGGGAACTTGTCACCTCCATGGTCTCTCTCCAGTGAATATATGACCATTTTTGTAACAGAAAACAGGAGTTATGTATGTGAAAGGAAGGAAAGTCTGAAAGTAATAAAAAATGCAAATCTTGAATTCATCTGCCAAATTTCCAACATCTCTTAGGTCTGTCTCTGCCCAACTCAGCTCTTTCGTGCTTCAAATACTATACCTTCTATTCAACATGACCAAACTTAAACAAAACCTCAGGGGAGAGGGGTGTGTATTTTTTTTTAAATACTGCTGTGGATTTGCAGCCCTCATTCTTCCTCCCGTACTGTTCTGTACACAGTCAGTGAACCTTTTGGGGCTTTTCTTTTGGGAGAAAACTTCAGACACTGAATGCTACTTCAGAAATATATTATCCATAGCCAGATATTTGCAGTGTTTAGGTGTGAGCAAAGATTTGTAATTAAAATGTTTGAGTTAAAAAATTAAGGAGTAAAATGTCTGAGAAGACAAAACTGGATTTACTCTTCCTGAGAACATGGTAAGGCAACGCTTTACATTAACAATTACACATCCTGATTCTGTGTTACTAATTGTTTTATGGTAATGAACTACAGAAATTACTAATATAAAATTTGACACATGCACTACTGTGCAAAGTTCCATAGCTACACAGATATATATCTGAGAAGATATCTTATGATACCCACGATCTGGGAATAAGCCAGCTGTAATGAAGTCAGAACAAAGCATTAGAAGGACAGATAAAGGATTGGTAAAGATTTCACTGTGAAACAATGGGAATTTAAGAATTCATTTGCTGAAGGATGCCTTAGCTTTGTTCTCCCTTTTCCACTGGTTTGGTGGTTGCACTTGGGAGCAGATTTCCCATTCTTGTAGTGACTCTGGGGAGACAGGTTCAAACTATGGGGTGGAAAAGCCACCTAGTGGTACAGGGACATGGTGCCAGGCAGGAGCAGGTACCTCTGAATTCCAAGGAAAGGTTTGTTCTCATGCTGGGACACTGTGCCCTGGCATGTTATAAAGGGTATTTGTTATTAAGCATGGAAGTCTGGAATGTGTACTGTGGGTGCATGAAACCCACATGCAAATTAAATAAATTTTCCAAAGGACAGCACCATGAAACTTTGTGTTGGATCATTGCCTGTTTTATATGCGCTGTGTAGACAATAACGTCTCATTAAGAGCTATTTCAGAGAATTAAAAGAGGGTGAATAAGTTTGCCTCATTTTTCTGTCTACCTGTCCAAATAAATGTAGGAGTTGCTATAAGCCCAGCTGCCCAGAGCCCAGAAAGAGAAGAAAGGTTGAAAAGACAACACCCATCTGTACTTTTTATTTTAATTTTCATTGTGTCATAGCTTTGAGGCACAACAAGTCAGAGCATTTGCAGAGCTAAGGACTGGTTATCCATACCTCTGGTCTGGATCCACTGGTGATTCTTCTGGGAATAATTTCTACATGTGCTGAAAAGAGTTGGGAAAGCCATCCAGTGTGGGGAAACAAAAATTCTCCCTCTAGCAAAAGGCTGCTGGGTAGGGCTGATCAGGGCACTGCATGACCAACATGTGAAAGTCTGTCTCCTCAGAAAGGCTGAGAGTGCTGGGGGATGATTGCAACAGCTCCATTCCTCCAGGACCCTTCAGCTCAGCATGAGCAGCACAGAGTTATTGCAGAAATGAAAGCCTATCTCCCTTTGGCACAGCAGAGATTAAACCTGAGCTCGTGTAAAGAGTAATAGAACAGGCAGCATGTTCTTATCTAAGTAGGCAAAATGTGAACTCACAGCTCATATGCTGAGGTTTGGGGCTTATAACACCAAGGTCTTTGCAGCTTTGTGCTCAGAGTGTTCTCTCATTTGCAGACTCATCTGTGAACACACAGACCAGGGAGCTGTGCAGCCACAAGGGATTAGCTCTTGCATGGGTGCAGATACACAAATTGCACAGCCAGCCTCACAGGGATCCTCAGCCTGGGCTGCTCCTTGAGTGGAGAGAGAGAGGGGCATGGCCATGCCAGGCTGGGTTAGAGAACTGCTGGAAATTGTGGGACTGTGCAAGCACACACACCAGAGCACTCCTGACTAAGATGTGCATCCAGCTGTGAGCATCAAGCTGCCCTTACCCCTAATGTAAGGGAAAGGGGAAATGGCAAAACCCTCAGCTCTAAAAGGGACAGATAGGAATGAAGGGAACTGTGAAAATGAAGCCTCTTTAGGTAAATGAATTTCATCTTCAAAATGGGAGGCTTAACAAGTCAAGCTAGGCAATTAGAGTAATTACCCCTAAATGTTTAATTACATAAATGCATCTGCAGATACACGCCAGGCCTGAGGTTTCCTGCCTGTAGTAAATGCATGAATGTGCCGATCTGTGCATCAAATAAATCACAGCATTTATGAATGTGAACTGACAGAACTGCATCTGCTGAGCTAGAGGAGGAGTGAAGACATGTAGGAAAATGCCTGCAAGCACCAGCATTGCCCCAGTGGACACAGAGCTTGGCAGGGAGGTCAGGATGTGGGAGCAGGGAGCAAGGACAGCCAACCCAACAACTGCCCTTCAGATCTGCTCCAAGCTCTGGGGTGTTCTTCTCAAGACTCCAATTTCTTTTTGCAGTACTTTGCCACCATAAGTCTTTTAGGCACCCTTCAGGCAGGCACAGTGTGGGCAAAGAGAAACCTACACTGGGGGTTAGAAATCTGGGACAAATGGTAAAAGGGATCTAGGAAGGAAATTTTGGAAACGTGCCCCATGTGTAGGTTTGTGAGGACAGCATTCCCAGACTGTGTGCACAAACATTACACAAAGTTTGGAGTAAATTAGTCAACTTTCCTGATGAAAGTAAAGAGAAATCCATGTGTGAGAAGGCACACAGGCATCCCAGCACACTCATATTGGGCTCTTCATGCTCACTAGAGCAAACAGGAAGCTAATTTGGGCAACTGGGTGTGGGGGTTGTGCCAGAATGCCTGAAAGCACTGGAATTTGTAGGTGGACTCGAGGCTGCCACATGTGCACTGCTTTTCTCTGGTTTGGTAAAGATTTCCAGAGGTGCAGCAGCTGAAATCTTGATGATCTCTCTCCATGAGCACTTCTGACAGGTCAGGACATCCTGCACAAGTGTAGAACCTGCATGCTGTACTGCACACAGGTGCAGCAGGTCCTCTGCTCCCCAGAAGGCCTCAGCCACTGGGAGCATGTTCAGTCCAACTGCTTGATACCCTTCCCAAAATTGTGTGGTTCATCAGTCTCGCTCATATGTACAGAGTCTCACAGGAAGCCTCACCCAATGCTGACAGCCTTAAGCAGGACTGTTTCCAGGCAGGGCAGTCTCATCTGTGCCCCATTTCCAAGGTTTAACAAACTTTTGAAAGACTTTGGGAAGCCTCTCTGGTTTGCACTTCATTTGCTTTGGTGACAGTAAAGAGAAGTGTGGAAATCTCATGAGCAGATGCTCTCTGATGAATTTTCTGCAGTAGCTTTTCCTTATATGCCCAGATTCCTGGATCTCCCCTAGTGTAGATCATTCCTTTACATGCATTTTCTTCATCTATCACAAAAAAATACAATCAGTAGACATCTAACAGCCTTCTACATAATTCAAGATGTGGGAGAAATGACCCAAAACTTCTTACGCCAATCCCAGTGTCTGGTTTTTCAGGGAAGTTTCTTTGCTGCCCTTCCACAGTCCAAGTGTTCTGTTATTTAATGAATCAGGTAATTTCAGGTTTTTTTCAGTGTAAATTCTATCTATCTGCAAATTTCACCTGGTACTTCTGCATTGCATCCCTCAACTTTTAAAAGGTCATGTAGGAGTCTGATCAAATCAATGGTATCACCATTTGTAGAGTCACCATCCCTGGAAGTGTTCAAAAGGTGTGTGAATATGGCACTTGGTGTGTGCTGGGCTTACAGTTGGATTTGATAATCCTGAAGGCCTTTTCCAAACTTGGATTATATGATTCTAAATTAGATTATATGAATCTAATTTTGTTGTAAAGTGCTCTTAACATGGATAGCAAGAACACAGGCATGACCTGTCATTTCCTACTTGGACAGAGGCTGCGACCAGCTCACCCAGTATGGTCCCCTCCAACCTTAAACATTCTGTGATTCTGTGAACCTACAAGCTACAGATCCATAATAAATTGCTGAGAAAGGACAGATTAAAGGGCCCTGGACTTTGGGAGCTGCACATCAGCCCTTCTCTGTACAGCCCTGACTACACAGCTGAGAAATGAACCCTTCTGTTGCCTTCTGCTTCTTCTGCACTGACTTGTGCTTGATGGGTGCACTGTTGGCATGATAATAAGCCATAAATAAGTAAATGAGTAAAAATCACATTGATTGGAGACTGGAGGAGGTTTCTGGGTCTCAGCAATGGAGCTCAGACATCTCTGTGGGTGTTAACAGGACAGAGTTGTGGTACAGGGAGGCACTGATCAGTAACATTCAGGGTTACTGGGCAGCTGTGGCATGAGCTGGCACAGGTAAGGCGGCAGCAGCTTTGTCACCTCCATACCACCTTTGCCACCTCCATTAGCCAGGGCACAGTGTTGTGCACAAACCCTCAGGTTGGTGCAGGTGTGTCTTGTCTGGGTGTTTCAAAAGAGAAAGTAAATACAAGAGCATATGTGGTGGGTCTGTAATACCGATACTGTCTGGCCAAAGAGGCACTGCTGGGAATTGATTTTCAGTCTCCAGATCTGGCACTGGAGCCTGGAGGAGAATCCTGCCAGGCAGCCAAGTGCAGACGTGATTGCCTGTTCAATACACATCGCTGTTTCCATGCAGTCCACTCCACTGAGCAAACACAGCTCCGTGCTGGCAGGGATTACTGTTTGCTCTCTCCAGCTGCAGCTTTGCTTTGTCTGTGAGTAGCTTTGCCGAGTTTCAATTTAGGGTCCCAATAAAGCTTTAACAAAGCTCCAAACTGCAAAGGCAAACAAAAGAGAGAGAAAAGAAGGTAATGAAATGTAATGAATAAAATACTGTTGTGTGACCATAATAACTTGGTATACTGGGAACTGCTCGAGAAGCCAGCTCTTCTCTCTTTGTTTTAACAGAAGCTGCCACAGTGGAAATTACTTCAGAAAAGCACTCCTGCTTTCCAGTGTTTCATCTGTAGTGTGTAGATGAGAGATTCAGCATCCCTCTGCATCCAAGTCCTGCTATTCCAGCCAAGTCAGGCAGGGAGCCTTGCAGGGTCTGCGAGATTTCTGCAGCAGCTGAAAGGGATACTGTCTGACACAAGACTCTTTATCTGGGGAGCAGCACTATGGCCTATTTAATACACTCCCAGGGCAGAAAACATGAGTCAAGTATTTACCCTGGGATTTAGGCTGAGCTCTACAGTGATCCTGAACAGTAGAGAGGTGCTCCCTATTAGTGGTAGGTTTTAATGAGCAAGCCTTAACTGAGGAATGCTTTAGCTCTCTGTGTAACCAATCTTACATTTTTCTCTTTATCAAAAACAGGTTATGTGTTGTAAATTTTTTTTCAGCCATAAGAATCCCTTCTTTTTAAGGAATTTCTTCAAGTCAGTGAAGACTAGATATTCTCTTCTACATATTGGCTGAGAATATGTCCTGTTTGATTACAGGTCTTACAATTCAAAACTGGAAAAGCAAAGTTTTCACATGTTTCTCATTCATGCTCAAAACAGTGGTTTGTGCAATACTGCCTTGCTGCCCCTCTCCTGGGGAAGCCCCTGGAAGCTGCTTCTGTCTCCGTGTTTCCTGTAGGAAAGTTAGCTCTTGGAGGAATTTACCCTTTACAGTCTAAAGGATTGTCCTGACATGCAATTGTATTTTCCAAACAGAATGTGTATGGGTAGACCTCATCCACTTTGAGTTGAAAAAGCAAAATAAACCTTAAAAGCACAGCTTCACGGCTTGTTCAGCCTCTCCTTGCTGGCCCTTGCAGGAGCAGGGTTTTCTGGTACCCATCATGGTCTCTCCCACCTTAACCTCACTGCTGTTTCTAAGCCATGGGATGCTTATCATTCCCTTGGATATCTTTGTTCTTATCAATCAGAGCTATGAAACTGGCTATTGCCTTTTCAGGTTTCTAGGGAAACATCTCCTCCTTTAACTTCTCTTCTAATCCAGCTTGTAGGCAAATTGCCTTTGGAAGCAGAGGGAAAGGCACAGACTACAGACATAAAAATTCTGATTTCTCTTGTTTTCACAGGTAATGTCATATATTATTTTGGAGCAGCAATATCCAGCACATGCCCCTGCTCAGTGTTTATGCAAGCAGGTATATTGATTTCTGTACTGCAAAATAGGTTAAGCTCGACAGCAAGACCCCTTCCTTCTGCTGCTTTAACCCTTCAATTTTAAGACTAAAAAACAAGGGGCTGGTCTCAGTGCCGGGTATCAGCTCTGCCCCAAAAACTGGAGCGGGGGAAGCACATCAGTCATTGATACTGACTTTAAAACTGTTCATTATTGGTGCCTTTCCAGGCACGGTGGCGATCCCTGCTCCCAAAAATCGCTCCCCAAGCTCTGCCGGCTGCCCGAGTAGCGCGGACTCCCCGCTAGATGTCAGCGTCCCTCCTGCAAATCTCCGGGGTTAATTAAAGCCTCTAATGAGGCTCCCTCATTTAGCCAGGCTTCCAGCAGTCCGGGGCAGATGCCCCTGCCAGCCTGGACCATCATTTTCCGGGGGAGATTTGCACCAAAATGCTTTTGGCATCCTTAGGAGGATCGGTGGCAGCGATGGGAGCGCACCCCAGCGCCTGGCTCTGCCCCCGAACAGCTCACTGGAGCTGTTTAATTCTATTTATTCTGCCGGAAATAGGGCTAGTTATAAATAAATGTGACGCAGGTGCTCTGCCAGGTCGAAGGGTCCAGGCAGAGTTCTGAGTCTGACAAGAGCTTGGTCAGCTGGGGCACAAAAATTACTACTATTTCCAGTTTATTTGGTTACCTGGCTAAGGACAGCTCAAGAAACCCACTGATTACTGAAAAAAAAAACCAAACCAAAACAAAAACAACAACAAAAAAACCACCACCACCAACAACTTATTTTCTTTCTTGCCTAGAAAAGGAAGATAGCTGAGGATGAGACCTAGAACTTCTTGAAATCCAGAAAAAACCCTCCAAATCTAATTACAGGAAAAGCTCCTTAATGAATCAGTTAGCTTTATTTTTTTAAATAAGTGTAAGTTATATTTAGTTTCCTGTATGTGGTTATTTGTAGAGTAAAATCAAATTTTAAAGCAATCATATACTCATTTTTAATTTCAACCCAACCTGATCTAAGAGAAAAATAATCATGCTAAAAAAGAAGCATTTTCCACCATTTCTAATCACTTTATTAAAATATAATTAGGAATCTGAATAAATGCATATAAGATACAGATTCACTTGAATAAGTAAAAGCCACAGGTGCCCTCCTGGTTAGTCACATCTAATTAATTCCAACAGCCTCTAAACTTAATCTTCCTTTCAAAATTGAAATGACTGCAGAGAACCATGGCAAAAAGAAATTTAAAATAGCAGATAGATATTTTAAATTAAGATTGTTGAACTTTGTCAAATTCATCACTTCAATCCATCCCTGAAACGTACAGTTAATCACCTCCTCTAAATACAAAGCACAGGAGGTGATTACCCTTCTGCAGCTGCATCTCTGGATTTAACTTTTTCATTACATTGTAATTACAATGGATCTTCAAAGTTGTCATGAAAATAAAGGATTAGTAGAAACAAAAGTGAAAGTTTAATGGCACAAACTAAACATCAGCTATTGAGCAACTTCAGCTCTGGCCACTTACCCTGATCACATTTCATTTTTGGACTTGTCTGAAGTGAAAAAAGAGCATGGAGCAAAATTATGCAGTGAACTTTGTTATTGAAACAGCATGGAGTAATACTTTGAACTTGAGAGAGATTTACCTTTTGGTTTAGTCCATGGTGGTAGTGGAATAGCAGCATTTTGTGTCCCATAGGACTTTCTTGGGGGCCCACCAGGCACTTGGAGATGAATTGTTTCATTGCTCCAGCAAGCACACGCTCTTCCACACCCAGCTTCCCTCCCCTTGCACTAGCAAGAGCTGAGTTTTGTCCAAAAACTCGTGTTCTTTTATAGAAATGCAGTCTGCTTGTGCACATCTGCCTGCAGCTTGGTTTTTATCACCTGGAGAGACCTTGAGTTGTTTTTTGTTGGGGCTGGTGAAACATCTGGAGGCCTGTGCTGGATCTTGCTGTGTAAGGCTGCACTGCAGTTCTGCCTCCTGCTGCAAGGTCACACTGTGGGGGTGGCTTTGGGGAACAGCTCTGTGCTCCAAACACCAGCACATGCAGTTCCCTGATCCCTCACTTCGGTGGTCCCAGCACAGGCTGCCAGGGCACTCAACCAGCCCAGCCTGAAGCTATTTTTATGTCTTGAAATGAGCTGGTGGCTGGTTCAGATCCATGAAGGATAGGGTGGTCAGTGGGTACCAGTGCCAGCACCACAGTCCTGCCCAGCCAGAGTGTGATGGGGAGGGGACCAGGGACAGAGCACACACCTCAGGGGCTGGGGACAGGTGGCTGGGCTCAGCCACATCACAAAATCACACTTAGGATTACTCCCTTTGCATTGTATCTAATAGTGACATGTCCATGGGATCAATTTGTTCAGTAAGCTGATCTGATTGATCTGAAGCATCCCAGAAAGTGCCTCCATGGAAGAGGAGAATGGAATAGAATGTCTCAGTTGGGAGGGACTTACAATGAACATCTCATCCAACTGCCTGACCAAAAGTTACAGCATGTTATTGAGGGCATTGTGCAAAGGCTGGGGGCATCGACATCCTCTCTAGGAAGCCTGTTCCAGTGTTTGACCACACTCCCTGTAAAGAAAGGCTTCTTAGCAGCTTTCTGTGGGATGTGCTGGCTGAGCTGACTCACTCTGCTGACCTCCCATCACAAAACCTGGAAGGAGAGGGCACAGCTGAGTCAGCTCAGGATGGGATCACCCTACTGTGACTGCCCCACTTAGATCAGCTCAAACAAAATGCTGGCTCACACTCACCCGTGTGGGCAGAGCTGTCAGAAGCTGCAGCCTGTGCCCTGCCTGCTCTCCCCTTCCCTGACCCATCAACCGTGGCTCCTTGTGCTTCTCCAGCCAGCCCACTGAAAACCAACTACACATCTTTTTCCAGACTGCTCCTCTGCAGCTCCATCAGCTCATTTAAGCTGGGATTTATGCTTCCCACAAGCGCCAGCCTGGTGCAGAGGAGATGTGAAGGCCACCTGGCTAGAGGTGGTGGGGAAAAGACAGAAATGCATCATAGAGCAGCAGCGTGGCCCTGCATCAGCCACTCTCCACCTGAGCCCTGGCCCTGCCAGCACTACATCGCTCTTCACACTCACATTTCCCCCCCTCTTTGCCCTTGTCCTCATCTGCACCAGCTCTGCCAGGGACTCTTCAGCTCCAGTCTCCCCCCAGATGCTCACCCAGACCATTTTGCCCCTGCCCACCAAACCCTGAGGGAGTTCAAGGATCATTTTGACCAAGTTAGGTCTGAACAGCTCCAACCTCTGCCTTCCTCTGCCAGGAATGAGATCCTGCACAACGACTTCATTGCCTCTCACACCTCCTTCTCACCCTTTTTCTCCCTTAGCCACAGGAAACTCCTGGATTTTAGGCACTGCAAACCCTAAAAATAACAACTCCTGGAAGAAATACCATCATCGAAACATTTCTGCTGTGTCTTAGTGTACTCCTTTGACTTTGCTTTTTCAAATGCAAGCAGTACAATGATGCATGATAATGTATTACATTAGGCTCTGTATCAGCCGATATTCTCCAGAAATTTAAATTTGGAAAAAGCTTTTGGTTTATTTCTGCAGAATAAAGGCCAGGGATTCACTGTATGGCAGTGGGGAGATGTCCAGCAGCTTCCTCTGGTGCCCAAAGCTGGCAGGGGCAGCTCAGCCTCCTGCTGCACCCAAAGACCCTGTCTCTAGTGTACATCTCAGTGAGATCTGGGACTTGCACAGAACAAACACATACCAGGAGCAATTTAGGAGTGATAATGAAAGGAGAAGCCTTCATTGGCAGAGGGAACAAGGGGCTATTTCTGCCTCTGAGGCTGAGCCCAAATCCAGCTGTAGAAGGTGTGACCAGCTGTCTGTGAGCCAGGCTCCTCTCCAGCCCTCATGCTGGGTGAGTTCACCCTAACATGGGGTCTAACATCTCCAGGATGGGGATGGAGGATGGCAAAGCTGTGGGGTCCCACCTGTAGGACCCTGCAGAGTCCAGGGGATGAAATGCCAGCAATGCTGTACCAGTCCTGGTGATTTAACCCCAGCTTTGTGCTGGCAGGGACTCTTCCTGTGATCATTTCCTTCCCTTTCTTTGAGATGGGAGGGTGACTGCTGGTATTTGGGCTATGCACAAAATGAGAGTTTCTTTTTCTCTCCTGCAAATTTAAGCAAGGTGTTGGTCTGTGGTCAGAGGATGAACAAGCAAACCCGTGACTCACACTTGGCTGGTGGCTGCCTGCACCACTGGAATGGGATTGTTGGAACACGTGGTCCTGTGGAGCAGAAGATCCCCCAGCACCTGACACCAGGGCATTGGTGGCCAAAAATAGCTGGGTCTGTCACAGGGAGGATGATACCCCTGAGAGGCTGAGGCCACACTTCGAGGGACAGTGTCACACAGTCAGAAACTCAAGTGGCTCATTTAGCATGCATTTCTCTGGGTTTCATGAAAACTGCTTGTAAATAAATATCAAATTGTTTGCTGAGGAGAAGAGGACTTGGCTAAAAACCTGCAGTGTTGCTGCATGAGCATTTGGGAGTTCAGGGTCCTCACGGTGGGGTAAGGGAGAGGATGTGTCCACTAACACTCTTTTAAAATAGACCAGTGTGTCAGTGACAGAGCAATTTACGGACTCCAGGCAATGCAGGACAGCGAGCGGCTCTCAAAATCTGTCCCCACACGAGTTATAACAGATGACAGTTTACTAAATATATCTGCAATGCCAAAACAAACAGCACCACATTCCAAAGCACCAGGTCACTGCAGGCCGTCTTCACATGCCACTTTTCCTTCTGAGACTCTGACCAGGAGGACTGGAAGATGAAGCAGAGTTTGAGTGTGTGTATGTGAGGGTTTGTCAGGGAAATGGATTCCCATTTTGGCAAATGCCATCACTTGTGCCTTCATGGGTCAGTGTAGTATCTCATTATGGTCTTTAATAGTCACAGTCACCCACAAAACCTTCCAACTTGACACAGATAAGGACTGAATGAATGAGACTCTCCAGCTAGAGATAAACTGGATAAATGTTGAAGGTAATGAAAAATTAATTGTATCTCTTGCCCTGAGGAACATCTTAAATATTATCTGCTTCTCAGGCTTGTGCATAAACAGCATAATTCTGCATCTTTAATTGAAATATGTATTCAGCTCGGCTGTTTTCGTCCTATCAGCTCAGTGGAGTTATTCTGTTAGTGATCATTACAATTATTTAGTGGTACTGAGATCTTGCTAAGAGGTCTGAGCCATCCTCTGAGACTACAGAAACCTGAAACCAAAATATATATGCCCAGACCAAGAACTGAAATTCAGTAATACATTTTATAGTAAAGAAAACCCTTTTGTATGAAAGCATCAGCCTAAAGGAGTGAGGAACCCACAACTGAAATCTTTTAGAAACCATAAATATTCCCTGATTCCCTCAGTCCTCCTTGCAAATCTCAGCCAACTGAGTCATGAGTGAAGAAATAATAATTTTAGGGGGATTCCTACATGCCCCCTACATTGGTCTCATCCCAAGTGGGAGCAGTACCTGGAGCAGGGCTGTGTTCAGGCAGGCTGGTGTTTGCCTGAGCTTTAATCCCCTTGCAAACAAAATCCTGAATTGAATGCATGGAAAATTGCTGTTGATAATCTTATTTTGAGGAAAAAAATTGCGTACTTCAACAAGCATCTGGCAAGGTACAGGCCTTTAGCTTCTGACTTAGAAAAACTCTTATCTGCATTTGCACTTTGCTGGCTGGTAAAGTTTCTGGAATTACATTTTTTCCTTTAAAATTCTGAAGACACAATAGCAGCCTAAATTCCCTTTTCCTGTGTTATGTATCACTGCACAGTGGCAGCAGGGCAGGAGACATTTCATAGGCCATAAAACCAGAATGGGCTTAATCCTCTTCTCACAGTAGATTTACATTTGTGTGACTGTTAGTAAAGTTGGCAGTAAAGATGTTGACAGAGCTGAGGGCTGGCTGGGGCCCAAGGGCACTGATTTTTAAAGGTGGTAACTGGGATTACTAAATCCTGCTTCCAAAGAAGCCTTAGCCCCACTTCCTACCCTTGAGAGCTTTTTTGTTCTCCACTGAATCATGGTCAGAAATGGGCTGTAGCCACCCAAGATACATCAGGGTTGCAGGGGAAGCAGAGGCAAAGCAAAATGCTGCTGCCTGAGCTGCTCAAGGGAGCTTTGCCCTGTCCATGGAGGGTTGAGAAGGGATGCCTCATCCAGTATTTCCATGTCCTGATGTGGTTTGTGCAGTCCTTAGGTGTGTCCTAGAACTATCCATACCTGCAACCACAGAGGAAGTTTTTTTTCTCTTTGTTTCCTTTCCATCCCTGGAGGTGGTGAGGAAAGGAAAGGCTGTGAAGGGATTAAAACACTGCTCAAAGTGAAACCACTGCAGGTCTTGTCTGAGCCCCAGTGAAAGTGCTTTGGGGTGAGAGGAAAATACCCAGCCCTTGCTTGCCTTCTGCTGCTCAGTTTTGTTTTACAAGCACCTGAGCTTGCAGCTGCTGCTGGAGCTATTTTACAAAGAAGCTGCTTGTCCAGCTGCTGTCATTTCCTCATCCATCCTCCAGGCTCCTGAATCCAGACCTGGCATTTGACCACTACACTGTGTTTCTCAAACTTCTGCTATGCTCAGCTGAGTAGTGTTTCTTGGCTGGTTTCTCTCACACAGTTTCTGAGAAGTACAGCCAAAAGTGAGATGCCAAGCTGCTGGGAAGATACAGAGTGTGTGGGAGGCACCAGCCAGCCTTGGAGCACGAGGGCAAAGCTGACAAGATTGGCATGGTCTTGATTGCAGGCTCATTACAGTGCTCTTATAAACACAAGGGCTGCAGCTGTGAGACTCCAAGGATAGAAGGGCTATTATTTTTTGTTAGATTGACAAATGTAAATTTAAAAAGTGGATAAACGTTTGGGTTTAAGATAAGGGGATTCTGAATCCAAAACCTTGCCTTAATTTAGTGATAAGGTTGGGTCAAGGTCTTCTGAGCTCCTAAAGATCTGTAAAACCTTGACCTGATCTTATCAGGAGTCCAATAGACTCCTAAAACACAGCCTGCTAAGCTCACTAAGCCAATCAGGAATGCAAGGTTTCAAGTGGGATACACAAAGGCATTTTAGCAGCTGAAGCAGGACTTGGGTCACAGGTAAATACCCTCAGTAAATACCTGTCACCCCAAAAAAACCCCACTAAGATGGAATTGACAGTTAGGGATGACCACCCCTGAATGTCAATTTTCAGGATGAAACCTGAAGTTACATTTCTCTGTGTAACAATCCCTCCTCCCCTGTGACTGAGAAGCTGGTGCACTTTGGGATGTGGGAAAACAAAGTGGAAACATTTTTATTCACACACAATGCCTGTGTTATGAATGGAGCAAAATGAGTCCTGCACAGTTCAGATGGCAGGTGCCTGTACCAGAAGACCAACCTGGGATGTGCCTCTGTATGAGCAGAATCCAGTGCCTTAGCTCTGAAAAATTTGGGAGTTGACACCAGCACTGTTTACTTTGAGACAGTAAACACCTCCCTAATGCAATCCTGTATAGAAAGATGTAAGTGCATGGTCCTGGCTCCTGGATGCTGCTACAAGGTTCAGGTACTAATCCCTAACACAGGAACCATAATCCACAGGCAAAATCAAGGGGAAAAGGGAACTGAAGAAAAGATGAGAATTTCTTCTTTGGGAAGAGTAGATTTGCTAATTATGGACCTATTCCAGGAGATTTCCTAGAGATTTGCTGTGACTTCAGTGTTATTAACCTATTTGTCTCTTTTGGAACAGTGCTACTCCATCCTAAAATTAGCTGGTGACCTAACAGAGCATTTAGGCATGGTCACCTTTAACCATCAAAGTGTTTCCACTGACTTCAGCAGAATCACCTGGGTGTTGGAGGCAGCCCTGGTGATCTGCTGGAGCCGTCTTAGTGCCAGGGACAGTGTCATACACAAAGCTTAGATTAAAGGGGAGGGGAACAGGGAGCATTTCTAACATGATTACTGTCAGATTTCCTTTTATGCTTTCCAGAGGAAAATAGTATGCAAATGTTGCACGTGCCTGCATGGATTCAACCTTCCTCTCCTCTTTTTGATCTGATTCTGACAAACAAGCTGGCTGTGATCCCTGAAGGGAAACTCTCCCCAAGGTGTTGGGCCATGGGCATTTTTTGAGGGGCACAGTGGGTTTAGGCATACCCCTGTTCACCCATTTCTGTCTACATTTTCCCACTCCAGCACTCTTCCTCCAGTTGCACCTCAGTGGAGACAAGGTGAATTGTGTCTGGGAACTGAGCCAGGGTAAAAATAACTGAGGAGGGGAGGGTGCTGCTTTTTTAAAGCAGTTTCCTGGTCTGTTTGACAACACAACAGCACAAAGAGCTGCACCAGCACAACAGAGGGAGCATAACCTGACTGGTCCATCAAATCATTGACACCAAAAATGATGCCTGCAGAACTGCGTCCATATTTCCATGGTGTTGCTACACCAGCAGGGTGGAAGGTCCTTTGGAAAGTCCAAAGGTGAGTTTCTACTCTCACCCCTTCTTCCCCTTTCCCAATTCCCTCTCCAGCAGAGATGGGGTGAGCAGAGAGCAGCTGGGCACAGAGGCTGGTGTTTCTGGCACAGTGCTGATCCCTTGTTTTCTTTCTTAGCGTCCTGTTCCCAACCCCAGCTTCTGCTGAGCGTTCCTGTCCCTGTGCTAGATCCTGCTGCCCCCTCCGTTGTGCTGACATACCTCTTTGTGTGTCCACACCACAGTCCAACCCTGGGAGCAATCCAGATCAAAACAAAGTGTTCTTCTTCAGGGCTAACTTTCATCTGGTTCCCAGCCCCAGCACGCACACTGTGCCAGCACAGCACGGGGGTTGCACACAGGGGAAAGAGGAGGGTCACTAAGCCAAAGGTTTGTCCTGGCAGACTGCAGAGCAAACATAACTTGGAGTATCCAAACAAAATTAGTTTATACAGCCATGACAATCATTCAGAGTTAACACTTTATCCAGATTGGGGCTGGGACTTGGGGACATTTGATCTCACTCCAGTGCTGGAATCTAGACATGCAAATTCTGTGTTACGGAAAGAATGTCCTACCATGAAGCTCATGCTGTTGATCCTGTGGGACCTATGGACCAATCTTCCAATTACAACTGGAAAAGACTTCTGAGATCATCAAGTTCGACTGTTAACACAGCACCAGGACACTCACCACTAAACCATGTCCCAGGTGCCACATCCACACACTTTTTGAACACTTCCAGGGATGGAGAGTCCACCGCTTCCCTGGGTATCCTGTTCCAATATCTCACAACTCTTTCAGTAAAGAACTTTTTCCTAATATCCAATGTAAACTTCCTCTGGTGCAACTCAAAGCTGTTTCTTCTCATCCTGTCCCTGTTCCCTGGGAGCAGAGCCTGATCCCCACCTGCCTCCACCCTCCAGTCAGGGAGTTGTACAGAGTCATAAGGTGTCCTGAGTCTCCTTTTCTCCAGGCTAAAAAAACCCCTAGATCCCGCAGCTGCTCCTCATCAGACCTGTGCTCCAGACCCTTCCCCAACTCTGTTGCCCTCCTCTGGACATGCTCCAGCCCCTCACTGTCTTTCATGTAGTGAGGGGCCAAAACTGAACCCAGGATCTGAGGTGTGGCCTCACCAGTGCCCAGCACAGGGGGACAATCACTACCTAGATGCCTTGTACAAGAAACATTCAGCTCTGTGACTTTGCCATTCTGGGTGGTGTGGGAAAGTGGAGAGGCAAGAACCACTGCTGAACTGACCAGACCCTCTTTCAGGAGGGAATTTCATGGGAATTGTGAGGGCTCCTCATCCCCACTGCCTGACAGTGCTGCTCTGTAGGGCTTTTCCCCAGTGCTCTGTGCATCCATCCAGGCAGCTCCTTTTGGACAGTCACAGACAGCAGGCAAGAGCCCTGCTCACACAGCTTGCAGATCTTCACCTTCCACAAAGCCTGATCTGTGTCAGCCACTTGCTATCCTTGCTGGCAGCACCCATATACCTGTCAAAGCACTTATAGTCTGTGCAGAGGGCCTTAGCTGTTCCTAGCTGTGTGGAAAAAGAGATGAAAGCTTATTTTCAGAATGTCAGTCTAAGTGATCAACAGCCTGAAGATCTGGATACAAAGTAGGCACATATGACTTAATTCTACCTTTGTGTCTGGTACCTCTTTATGGAATTGCTATTTAATTGCTCATGTTAAGCCTGTCCAACAATACCATTTAGTGTTAGCAACACTTAGTGTCCTATCTTCAAAGTGCTTTACAAGCAAGTCATGAAATGTGTAATTTGAGTGAAAACAAGCACCTTGGACTGGGACCTGTGGTGTGTTTGACACAGCCTGGCATGCCTGCAGTGCTGTGTATGCTGGGAGGAGGAGCCCTGTGATTCATGGCAGGGAAAAGTCAGTGAGAGGAATATGGAGAGATAATGTGGGATGGTGTTCTCCAAGGCACAAAAGATCAAGGCTCCAGGAGACTACTTCTGGTGAATTTCATAGCGTGTGCAAGAGTCTCAAGTAATCAACAGGGGACTTGAAATAACTCTTCAAGTGGAGCTTGGTTTTGATATTGCATCTTCTTCTC
This sequence comes from Sialia sialis, assembly GCA_009812075.1. Taxonomy (NCBI): domain Eukaryota; kingdom Metazoa; phylum Chordata; class Aves; order Passeriformes; family Turdidae; genus Sialia; species Sialia sialis. The sequence continues at coordinate 1,891,567 of VRYO01002775.1, forward strand.
TCCTTCCTCTAGCACAAGACTGAAAACTGGCAGTCAAAAGTCATAAATCAGACAGAAATGTTTGTTTCTTTTCGAGGATATGCATTACAGAAGCCATAACACAGGAATTAGGAAATCACAGCATAGCCCGAAGGCCTTTGCCTTCAGCTGTGTCCATGGAGCAGACAGCTGTGTCACTATACAAACACTAATTAATCCTCAATAAAACAAGTAAAAAAGTACACAAAGAACCATCACAGGTTGGTTTGTTGCCAGGATGGCAACAAAGGATGAATTGAACCAGGTGTTAGACAAGGCAGGGCAGTCAAGTTGTAGCCAGCTTTGATTGCTGTTACTGCAAGTCACTGTGTTCTCAGGCTCCAGCTGAAATGACACTGAAAAAGGTGCAGGAATCACTTTTGCCCAGAAAAGAAAAATGTCCCTGCAGAAGATCAGGGCTCCAAATCTTGCAGAATTTATTTAGGCAGATCTGTGGGTATAAAGAGAAGCTTGAGTAAGCAGGTACATTTGTTTTTGTAGCCTTCAAATACAGGACCTCATTCAGATCCCTCTTTTAAGGTGGTTGATGTTCTACCAGCAGAGATTGAGAAGGCCAATGCATTGGCACTGGCAGGAAGTGGCTTTTGGAAAGTTATATTTCCTTTGAACAGCTGGCTGACCTCTGGGTGTGTAAAGCAAAGCTCAATCCCAATATTTGTATCTTCTCACTTTGTTAAGTCTACAGCCAAAAGATATCCAGTATGAAATGGGACAAATCTAAGAAATTCCTTCCTTTTCTTCCGGCAGAAACCCTCCTCCAAGTTCTAAATAAAGAACTTCTGTTTACAGAACTGACTCGCATCTGCCTTCCAGGCTGGGCATGGCCAGATGATGCTATCCCTAAACTTGAGGAAAGTCTCAGTCTGGAAGAGAGGGGAAGATGGGTCCCTACCTGGGGTGAGGGGAGCTCTGTTTGGGGAGGGCGGTGGAGGTTGTGCAGAAACTGGAGAGGTCTCCAATCTTCTAAATTTGATTTGGGGGTGCTGCACATCCGTGATTACGTATTTTACTTTGGTCTATCACCTGTAACCCCAAGCGCTCCCAGACCATAACGCGGTTCCTACAACACTCAGGCTCTTTTCCCTGCAGCACAAGTCCCGACTCTAAAGCACATGGACACAGCGCGCCTGTGGCCCTGCCCGGCTGTTCACGGGGGGCGGGATGAACAGCGCCGGGAGGGAAAACACCGCGAATCCCGCACGGCACAGCCCAGGCTGGTGAGGACGGGCGGGAAGGAGCCGGAGCCGTCGCTCCCTGGCCGGGGTGTCCCGCGGGCTGGGGGCGGCCCGGGGGGAGAGGCGGGGCCGGGCCGGGCCGGGCGCGGGGGCCGCGGCCGCGCCGCCCTCCGGCCCGCGGGCGGGGAGCGCGCTCGTTCGCTGGCAGCGGCCGGGGCGGGGAGCGGCCGGTCCGTCCTTCCTCCTCCTCCTCGTCCCTCCCGCCCTCACCACCGCCACCCGCGCCCGTCGCCGATGCCGGGACTGCGCCCGCGGTGAGTCTGCCCCGCCGGGACCCGCCCGCGGGAAGTTGCGGCCCGGCTGCGCCTTTGTGCGGGAGCGGCGGCGCTGCCCGCCCGGTCCGGCCCGGCCCCGGCCCCCTGCCCCGGCCCGCCAGTGCCGCCGCCCCGCCCCGCTGCCCGCGCCCTCCGCCGCGCCGGTACCTGCCGCTCTTTGTTCCCCGCCGCCGCCGCTCTTTGTTCCCTCGGTGCCGGCTGCACCTTCGGCACCGCCCGCGCCCCCCGCGGGACAGCGCTGCGCGGGGGAGCGCGCATGGAGAGACCGCGCTGCCGGGGCGCGTCCCCCCCTCTCCCAGCGCTGCGAAAGCCGGGGAAAGGGGGAAAGCTCCGCGGCGGGGCAGCGGCGGGAGTTGGCCGGGCTGCGCGGGGGGAGCTCGGCCGGCGGCGGGAGCGGGCTTGGAGCGATCTTGGAGCGAGCTCCCGCCCCCGCGGTCCTGCCCTGCCCTCCCCGAGCGGGGGCCGCGCTGCCGGAGCAGCTCCGGCCGGAGCCGGCTCGTCCCGGTGCGGGGGAGCGCGCAGGGGGTGCGGGCAGGTGGCCGGCGCTTCCCCGGGGAGCCGTGGGTACCGCTGGGAGCGTCGGTATCTCTTGGGCCGTCTGTTTGGAAACTGACGGTGCAAACTTAGGCAAAGTTCTCGGGAAAAGGGAGTGAGTGCTTTTCTGGGAGGGCCGCAGCAGGCACCGGCATCCTCCCTGCGCTGTTGCGTTGCCGCTGCTGCTGCCCGGGGTGCAGCGCTGCCCGCTCCGGACTCGCTCTGTGCTTCCCGCTGCACATGGGCTCCTTTCTCTTTCCCGCCTCGCTGCCAGCCTCCCTCCTGCCTTCCCTCCCTCCCTCCCATCCTTCCAGGGCTCCTGCTTCCTCTCGGAGCAGTTGTTACGGATCTGTGTTATTCCAGCCCGTGGGATGCCGCATGTGGGGCTCCCTGTCTGGAACTGTGCTTAGCGTCAGGTGTTGTGTGTGTTTGTGGATTTACGGGAAGGCTCCTTGTCCTCCTTTCACTTCCAGAACTACATCTGGGCTCAAAAATGGAATCGTTCTTCTCTATTTCTCCTGAGAGCTGCTGGAGGCATCAGGAAATAGAGCAGGTGCACCCTCCTCAAGTTACTCACAATCTGCAAAGAAAACTTCGAGCAAGTTTTAGAGTTTCTTGCAGCCTCACATGTCTGTGACTGTGCGCTCCTCATGCTTTCCTCTTTCCCTGTGTCCTGCCTGTCTGCTCCCCCTGTTTCTGTCGTTCTGAGTTTTGCTCCCTCTCAGCTCACAGGGTGATCTGCCCTTGCAGGACAGACAGACGGACAAAGACGTAAGTGCCGCGTGCAGGTCCTGGCTCATTATTGTGACTGTTGGCCAAGAGAGCAGACTGTAGCTTGGCTGGCACGTCTGTTTACATCTCTGTGTGAAATGCAATTCCTACAGAAGGGTCATGCGTGGCTGCTGGCGCCTGCCTAGCTGTGTCATGGTCTTCAGCCACTTCTGGGATGGCTTTATCACTCTGAGAAGGAGCACGGTGGCAGCTGTTAACTCTGCTCACCATAACAGCATCCACACACACAGCCACCTCACACTGAAATCAGGGCAGCCTAAATAATTGATTTCTGAGGCAGGAGGCAGCACGTCTCATAGCAAGAGAGGATGGGGTGGTGTGGAGCGAGCGGGAGGTGGCAGTGGGGATGAGCTGGAGAGAGAGGGATGGGGGTGACACTGGGATTTGGAGGTGAAACACAAGCAGTGACCACAATAATGCATCACCCTGTACTGAGGTGTGCAGTGGCAGTGTTTGGGCCCCCCTCATGTGAAATGCTGTACAAACACCTATTCAGAAGTGTGTAAATTAATGTTCGTTCTTACCTTCTTCCTAGTGAATGGTAATGAATGATAATTACCTTTTTACCTGAGTTTTCTATAGAAACATGTATTAACGTTCCTTTGTTTAAACAGTTCCTTACAAATGCTCTCAGGAAGCTATTTTAAGTGCTGCTGATATAATACAGTGCTAAGATTTGAGCATGGTCATTTAGGAGGGGCAAAGGAACTCTACATTGATGCTCCTTGGAGGTTCCTTCCAACTCAGGATGTTAAATGATTCTGGATACTCTAAGAAAGGAGCTAATCTTTCTCCTATTACATCTGACTAAAAGTTCAGTAAAGTAACTGAAAATTTTGTTGATGTCAGTAGCACTTGACCAGTCCTGTAGTGTGCCAGCTATTTTTTATTTATTTGTCAGGCAAAGATTTTAAGCACAGACACAAGGAAGTAATTCAAGGAGCAGCATGCATTGCTGGCTAATGATCTAATAGCTTAAAAATGCTTTATCTCCCTAGCTGCTAATTTTAAGTTTTATGGTGAAAGAGCAACTAAGAAAAAAAAATCCTGACCAGTTACTGTTTGTTCCTTTGCAATTTTTATCTGTGTGCTTTATGTTACGCCTTGTGATATGTTTTTGGGAAGGGTTGCTGCATGCTTTGGGAGAAAATTGCATTTTCTCAGGAGAAAAATGGGCCACAGTTTAGCCCATTTATTGAGTTCATTATGCACGTTGTAAAACTCCTTTCCTAGTAATTATTCCATAAACAGTGAGTTCAGCTCTGCTCAGTTTCCTCAACATCTGAGTATAGAAAGAAACTAAAGAAAAAGTCCCAAAGCGGGTATGAAGAAGCCCAGCTTGGGAGATCAGGTATAAAGAGCCTCATTCATTTTGGTTTATCTGTAGTACAGGGATATGCCCTTACTCCATGAATCATCTCCTGACATCTGTTTGCAGCGCTGTTTTCTTAGCAACTGCAGCTCTGTTTTAGATCTGGGCTCTCAATGGCCGGGTTTGTGCCGAAAGATACGAAGAGACAATCCAAGCTCTTCCTAGTGAAGCTGTGCCTTTCAGCCCATTTAGCCAATTTATTTTCTTCCCTGAGGCACAATAAATACCGGTTTTAAAAGTCTACCAGCTGAGATGTTTTTTTCTGTGTCGGTGCAGAGATGCTTATCTGTTGCTTACCACAACTGAAGTGTTTCCCCAACAGGACCTGGCAGCGTGCGAGAGGATGGCCATGGGTTGTGCCTGTTGAAGGGATGAGCTGTGTGTGCACCACGCTTGCTCTACCTTTCCTGCAGGGTTTTTTTTTTGGTTTTTTTGAGCTGTTGTGATACTTGTAGATGTGGGAGAGAACGTGGTCTTGAAGGAATGCTCGCAGTGATGGCAAGGACCCACTCCTAGCAGCGTGCCTGTTTGAACAAGTTGTTGGATTAGGCAGTGGGATTATACACAATGTGGAGTGTGGAGCACTGCATGAGTAACTCTTTGGGATGGATCCATAAGCTGTGATTAAAGGGAAGGTGACATTTCATACACCTCTCACCTAATCTTTCCTTGCTTGGCTTTCATCCCTGGATGGTTTGGGTGGGGGACTCCTGTAACTGAGGCAGAGGTGGCTGTGTAGACACTGGCAGAGCAGATTGATCTGATTTTGCTCTCTAGAGGAGGGATCAAGACCTGGCTTGGTCAGAGGGTGTGGGTGAATTGGTCAGAAATAGAAATGTGTGGGGGTATACAAGCGGTATACCCATCTTAAGGGACAGGCAATGTTCACCTCACTCTTTGTGCCAATGTGCAATTCCTGTTTATAGGAGTTTGTACTTGCTGTAAAACCTATAGCTACTGGACTGTGAATCATAAAATACAGTGTGTTACCCCACAGGACGTGAATTTGACTGCCTTAGCCTTCCTGAACTGACTTGCATCCTGCAGAGCATGAAGGGTGCCAGTAGCAATTAGCCACTGTGAAGGATGAATGTATTTTGGCTTGGGATAATGCTGAGAGGGGAGAGACTCCTCATGTTTTGAGTGTGGGAAGATTAAATACTGTTCCTGCCACCTTGATGGGTCATACACATCTCCTGGTGTTGGTGAGGATACAAAGAAGACAACCTCTGTAGATCACCTAAATGACAGTACTCACATCAGGAGATGGAACAATCTGCTTCTGTGGAGATGCAGAGGGACCAGGACATGGTCAGAAGAGGGAATGGGGCTAAAACTTGTCTTCAGCTCAGCTTGTGTGCACAGCAGAAATCTGTGTGAGGGAAGGAGCTGGTGTAGAACAGGCTGTTATCTCCCCACAGGCAGGGAAGCGGGACAGAGCTTTGATTCCAGGCATGACTTTGGTCTTGTAGGGAGGCATGTTTGCTTTCTAACCTCCCTGCAGCCTGCTGATAACTCCCTGCACAATGCAGCTGCACAGATTGGCTCAAGAGGTTTTTAAGGAACTGCTGACCCTGGTACAAGCAATACTGTTTGTGACCAGGGATGAGGAAGAAGAGAAATGAATGGCATTAGTTATCTGGGCATTAAGACTTGGGCTGCGAGTTCTATCAAAGGAAATGACAAGTAAGATGGAAAACAAAGCACTTGTAAAAACTTTCGTGGAAGTGTGGGGAGAAGGCAGAAATGTGGAGTCTGTGGGAAAAAGTTCTGCTTTCTGAATCTTCTGGCCTGTTGGTTACCAGGAGAAAAAACAGGAGCTGGTGAATGGTGGAGCAAAAGAGTTAAGAAGAGAGGAGAAAGAATACACTGGACACCCTTTGGTCTGTGACAGCTTGTGTGCATCCATCCATGAAGGGGTTGTAGAGACACTAGAGAAATGGTTCTGTTCAATTTCCATTAGTGACCTCTATGTTGTGTTTATGTTGTTAATAACCACCTAGGTGATGCAGGGAAAGCCATGAAAGCTGACTCACAAGAATCATGTCCAGCGTCTTGGAGGCTCTTGAATTGTGAGCAATGTGCACCTGGAATATTTGGTGAAATATTCAAGTTTAATAACTGAATGAAATTCTTCTAGCAAAGCTAAGCCCAAGGATGAAGGTGATTGTGTATCATCTAGTTACAAGGTGTTTCTGAGGGAGGGAAGCGCAGCGCACTTGGAGGATGCTCTCACTTCACCCGAGGGGGTGCTTTGTTTCCTTTCCCTCATCTTAAATATTTGACAGTTCATCTTGCCAAACCATATAACATAACTATCTGCACCAGAGACAGCTCTCCAGACTCCTTTCATAGTCACTGGAGAGGAGCACACACTTTTGAGCCATGATTCATCCACGCTTGAGTTGGGCATCTAAAAATACATTGGACAAACTGCCCTAAAAGTGCCTGTTCCTCTCCATTGTTTCTGCTGAGCTCAAACAATGAGCACTTACAGAGGTGCTGCTGCTGTGGCTGTTCAGTGTCAGGAGAGCTGAATCTCGGCCAAAGTGCCTCATGTCCCAGCAGAGCGTCTGGGAGGGCTCTGGGCGTCCTCATTTCCACCACACTCAGTGTTGGTTGTGCAGTGTAAGGCATTTGGCTGTACCTGAGCCTGGGGAGCAGGCAGCAACATCCATTTAAATCCACCCTTCAGCCCTGGGCAGTCCCTGGACTCCGACAGGCTTTGGACTGGACAATCTGCTGTAAATAAGAGGCCGAAGGGGATTTGCAGAGTGGCGTTTCCAAGGTCGCACATCAGGTTAGTGGCAGAGGTGGAAGCAGTGAGGACACTGTGGGCTCCCAGGGGTGTGCTCCTTCCCCTGCCCCAGCTCCTGGCAGCTGCCTTGCAATCTGCTCAGGGGCGAGGCTGGTGCTGGGTCTCACTGGTGGACAGCACCCAGTAGGTGCTCGCTTCATGAGGCTGGAAACCTTTTGCAAAATTGCATAGCTCACCCTCCTTTCCCTGTCCTTTCTCCTCCAAAAATCCATAGTTGAGGTACAATGCTGAAGTGTTGTGCACCCACCTGGCTGCTGTGGGTCACAAGCACCTAAAGCTTGGGTGTAAATGTGCAAGAGTTCAGACTTGTTGTGGCCCAGGACAGCAGGTGTGGCTGTTCCCTGGTGGTTGGGTGATGTGTGGAAGCTCTTTAAACACATCCACAGTGTGCAATAGATCTGTGTTATTGCGAACATCAGGGAGCCATGCCCTGATCACCTCTGAGGTGTTGCTGCCACCACTGTTATTTAGCAGTGTGGAAAATAAATCACCAGCTCTTGTAGCTAAAGCTTATCTGTGCTGTTAAACCAGGTAGGCTAAGGATAAAATTCCTCCTGTGTGGAGAACTAGTTCACAGTAGAAAGACTTCTTTTGCTAAATGAGCTAAATGTCGAGGGAGAGACTTCGCTGAAGAAATTTGCTTGTGTGACAGAGATATGAAGCACAAGCAGGTACTGAGTGTTAAATGGACCCTGTGCATGTCTGATTCTAGACAAATACCAGACTATTCTATCTTTCTTGATACATGAGGAAGAATATGATAGCCATGAAATAGAAAGAACGTGTTGTCTGAGCCAGAATTTGATTCCTCAAGTTCTTCTTAGGGGGTCTGTGGGTGAACTCCAGGAGGTGAAACAGATTGCAATTTGACCCCAGAGAGAACAACTGGGGAGAGGAGGGAAAGAGCAAATTATTAAATAAGAGCTGGAAGAAAAGCCAGCCTCCAAAAATAAACTTTGAAGATCAATTGCAGGTATTTCCTGGCATTGTCATCCTGCTTCTTCAGCTGCTCAGACTGTAACAAGCGGTTTCACAGTTAGCAGGCTGACAGGTTTAGCACTGTTTTGTGAGTTTGTTTGTGGTTTTCTTTAAAGAAAAAGAGTGTATGGTAAACTGTTTGCAGTGTTGTTTCTTACGCAGAACTGGGTGGAATGTTGGTGACGAAATACCCCTGGGAAGGAGAAAGCAGAGCTTGTTATTGTAAGAGGGAATCAAGAGCAGGACCAGTTTCATTTTGAAGGAGTGAAAAGTCTGGATTTTCTTCCTAATTACATGTCCAGGTCTCAGGAGTTCTTAAGGGGGTGGAAGTGGTATCTGTGCAATTTAGTGTGAGCAAACAGTGTTCCTGCAGAGCAATTGTGCTTTCCTGGAGCTGTAGGTAGACTTGGAATGGCTTTACTTGGATAATATTGGGGAGTGAAGGCATCACCTTTGCAAAGCTCAGAGCTGAGTCTTGCAAAAGTTCTGTGAGAAGCCAGTCCAGGAGTTCACTGTACTGAAAGCCAGTGTATGGATTGTGAGGAAATTGAAGCATATCCTGTTCCAAGGGTTTGTGTTGGTGATCACACGCCATCTCCCTGCTGGGGTTTCATTCTGGATGAGAGGTGTGTCCCTAAAAACTGTACAGACAGCCTCGGTGGGCTGGAGTTGGCTCAGGCTGGGGTTGGCTCATGTCTTACCTCACCTGCTTGGCCCGGGACAGGATGGTGCAGCAGCTCTGCTTACACAACACAGCCTCTGCCGCTTGACTGGACTTGTCTGCAAGTACCTTTTGTGTCAGTAATGCTGGTGCCTTTCAGTGAGGGAGATGCACAGGGCTCATGGGCATCTCTCCTGGTTTGTCTGTGTTGTAGGAAATCCTGATTCCCAAAGAAAGCAGCCTGGACACCCCCTGATTCAGACTTGGCTGGGAAGACTGTTGTCACTGAGTGTGCAGAAGTGGAATGCGTGATATAAGGCCTTCTTTAATCTGGGCTTTTTCTAATTTGGAGTACTTGGCTTTGCAATTACACCTGTATTTTATTTTTTTGTTTTGTATAACCGTACCAGTTTATTCTAGCAGCTTACTGTGAAATACCAAGTTCTTTCTTTTGGGTTGTTCTATGAGCCCTTTGGCTGTTTGGTCTTCTCTGGCATCAGCCCTGGCAGGAATAGCAGTCTTTGGCCGGGTTTTCACTGCACACAAAAAATTACTCTACAAGCTTGAAACAATGCTATAAATCGGAGATTGAGGCTGTGGTTTTGTTTTTTTGTTTGTTTTTTTTTTTTTCACCTAAAGCAAGTAATTCTTTAAATGCAAAGAGAAGATGCTTAATTTGTCTTAAGTGGTAAAGGAAAGTGCTTTTCTTAGTGGAGAAGGTCCTGCACTGGGAGATGCCACTGTCGAGGGGCCCCTTTTGTATGTGCAGAACCAGCACAGGCATGTGAGCGTGCAGGCTGTGCTTGTAAAAGGCTGCTCTGCCCACAGACCTTGAAGTACGTGGGACACAAGGCATAAAACAAACAAACAAACAAGACCCTGAACTAGTGCTTTGAAGGGAATTTTCAGCTGGAAGAATTATAGGGACATGAAAAACTCATTCTTTGGAGAGGCAGCCCCTCCAAATCAGAGGAGAGGTGTGCTGGGGAGGCATAGCAGCCTTGATTGGACATGCTTGAGAGAGAAGCTGATCAATTCGCAGCTGCCAGGCTAGGACCTATCATTTAAATTGTAATTTGCCCTTCAAATTTGGCAAGCTCCGTTTGCCATTTGCTTGACAAATCTCTTTTGTGTTTTCCTTCTGCCTGTGTAAAACAGTGAGCACTGCTGGGGAGAGCTACTTGCAGTAGATTCCTTTTCTCTGCTATATTTAGTGGTCGCAACGAGTTTGTGATCCTTGCAGGAGTGCTGCCAAAGCAGATAGGTTTAGCTTGAGACATGCCCTTTCTCTTTTGGCTCCCAAATCCAGGGTGCAGCTCACTTTCCTCCCCTTTCCCAGCACCGTCAGTGGCTCTGTCTGCCAGGTCTGTTGTGCAAACATTGCTCTGCTGCTTCCAGGGATTCTGCTCGGTCAGAGTGAGTCCCTGCTTTAGTGGAAACTCCTGTGTTCAGACTGCCACTATCTCTAGTGGCTTTCTCTTTTCCTAACTTCCTGAAAGAGCAGATTACTGCTCTTCATGAAGGTCTTTCTGAACAGTGTTATTATTTAATTTAGAAACTCCGGGCCTTTTATTGCTTGGGAGAGCTTTGTTCAACAGAATAATGTATTTCCTTTATTTGGGGAAAAAGGGAATTGGGAAGGCAAGGGGAAGGAAACATTTGTATTCCTTCAAAGGCAGAATATTTCCAAGAGCCTGTTTCTCATTAATATCATGCCATTAATGCCAAGCAGGTGTAGTTGTTATATATTGCTGTTTCAAATACCTTTACCATGCAAAGTGTGCCTGTGAGTCTGTATTAAAACATTGGCTTTCAGTTGCAGTCCAAGGGAGGGAAAGAAACGCTTTTACAAGAACAACTTGTTGCAATGCTTCTTGCTCGGTTGGCGTGGGCAGTATGGTCCAGTTTGTTCCCATCAGGCAGGGAGCTGAAACTCTCTCTGCTCTCAGGCTGTTCCTGTCCCTTGGCTGCTGTACAGTGTGACATGGTGACCAGGCCGGGCAGCCGAGGAGGGGCAGTGCTGGAGCTGTGTGCAGCTCTGCACAGCCAAAGGTCAGAGGTCTGTC
>VRYO01002775.1:1907030-1921035 GCA_009812075.1 Sialia sialis
AAACCAATGAAGCAGGGATTTAGTAATGTGGGTAATAATATTCATCTACCTCTAGCTGGGCCTGTGTACAAGGTATCTGCTGCTTTCTGCTTTAAGGAGTGCAAAACTGAGCTAATTTCATGGCATATGATTTTTCAAGATTGGCTCCTGGGGAGGGCCGTGGGGTGAATCTGTGCAGGGACATGCACAAGTTAGCTGTGAACTCGGGGGCTAAAAATGTTCTTAGCTGGGACAGTGTGGAAATCACAGCAAGTAATTTGATTTGCTTCCCAAACATTGTGCAGAACTGCTTTGTAGAGGTAACTTTAAATGAATTGGTGGAATCCTGTTTGAGCTTTAGTTTTTGAAGGCATTGTTTTTTTGAAGGTGGCAGTGGTTTAACCATAAGGAGTGTGCTGGTAACTGCTGGGTTTTCCATGCCATGGAATCTTACCATCTGCAGTACTTGGAACAGCTAAAAGCCGAGGTTTGCAAAACACCCTGATCTGAACTAATGTTAAGGCTGTGAAATCCTTTCTAATGAATCCTCTAAATCCATCTGAAACTTTTTTCACCCTTTCTTCTGAGACAAGAATGTCCTTATAAAGACCCTGCTTAAGAAGAGCGTCTCTTAGGTCTCATTAGGACTTAAGCCTCACTGGAGACAAGGTATTTAAATCAGTGTTGTCTATTCTTATGATAATGGAATGCAAAGCCTGGATATGATTATTTTCAGGGTAGTTCCTTGAGATTTGCAATCTGCTACTTGCTCTTAGGTTTCTTTTCAGTGTGGCTATGTGTGTATGTTAATGCCCAGGATTTTCTGCAGTCTGCTGGCTAATATCAGCTGAATTTGGTAGAAGAAGGGAAATTACAGTAGAATTGATGCAATACAGCTGTGCTGATGTAATTTCCACCAGTGTTTTCATATGCCCATTGTGGAAATAGCTGGAGAGGTACAGGAAGAAGGACTTGAGTCTTAGGGGTGCCCTCATCACAGGGAAAGCTTTTGTTGGTGATTTAACCATTTGAGGTGCAGATTGAGCCCAGGTGGCCAAGAATTAGCCCCTTTGGAGAACACCATGGAAAGCTTTCTTCTCCAAGAGGACATTGGAAAGGGCAGCTTTTTTATATGACGTACCCTGTGTTGTAGAATAGATGAGCTTGCACAACAGCTGTGGTGTAATTCACATAAATTAATCCACAGGAAATGAAACCATTGGAAGTAAGATCCCAATGTGCCTGGAACTGCCTCTTTGACTCCATGATTCTTCACAGGCTATCCCAAGGTGTAAGCAGTTAATGCTTTCTTACATTAATTCTAGACTTTCCAGAGAGAGGGAAACACAAGATCATTCCCTCACCTTTGTTTTTATCTCCACTGACAAGGTGTGGTTTGAAAGCATTTGATTTATTTTTCAGCACTGTGGGTATGTAATTCCTAGTTGTCCAGCATTTCTTGGAGGGGAAGGAATTGGTTTAGCACTGCAGTTCATTGAGTTGTTATGAAATAAAATAACTGACTTAAATGTGAAGTAGAAAAGATGATTCTTCCTACTGCCAATGAAAACCATTGCTGGTTGGTGGTTTTAGACTCTTCAGAACTTTGATTGTTTTAGACTCTTCAAAGGCTGTAATGATGTAGTTACAGTTGATAATGCTGTATTTGTATGAAATTTGGGGCAGGGAGGAGGACAAAGCGGGCATATTGTCCCTGTATAATCCTTCTTAGACAATCTGTACCTTGTATCTTTGAAAGAAGACTAATCCTTGCAGGTGTGTCCTCCAAGACTGTGTTTGTGTCTCCCCTTCAAAGCAGCTGTGGAGTCTTCTGTTGGGGCAGGGCAAAATGCATCTGCTGTGTTGGATGGTGAATTGAGGCTTTGAGGGACATAAAAGCTATTGCATAAATATACCTGGTATTAGTTGTGTGACTTCATAAACTGCACTGTGGATTTGTTGAGTGGATGTCTGTGTTTAAAGAAAAAAGTTTAAAATTTCCTATCCTTTTGGGAACAAGGCCATAATTTGACTTTAAAAGAATATAAGAGCATATGCTTTTCTTTACATATACATGTTCTGTGATCATGTGCTGTAATTTAAGTTAGTTAATTAATAAATTAAGTAGCAATTAAAGTTTATTCCTGCTGTAGACCTTAATATACTTTCTGCTTTGAAATCCTTGAAGTTTCATTAGCTTTAACTACTTCACTGGTTAGAGATCTGAACTGAGATTGGGATCCCATCACATGAGGTGCAGTGCAAGCACATAAAAGGAGACACTGTGCTGTGTTGGTGCTGTAGCTGGCAAGGATTGGGGACAGAAGAGGAACAGTCACAGAAAGGTTAAAAATATATCTTGTGTTGTTTATGAAACGTCCATCACAGTTGTTGATGGCTCTTGCATGCTTTCCTGTTATTACAATGGAATTTTAATGCCAAATCCTGCTCCCTTTCTCTGGATTGTGGTCCCAGTGACTCTAGCATCATGCAAGTTAGTTGAACATACACTGGCTCTGCCCATGTCGTCGTCTCAGATGTGGATGCTTTAAGTTGAACAGATCTGTAAGTTTCCACTATCTGGGAGTTTGCTTACATACTTCTCATTGGGCCATCTATCATCATCTTCAAGGTGGTGATCAAAAAACCAAATTCAAGTCTTGGTCATACCCAAAAAAAAAATATTAAGGCCACCTGACACTTTGTGTTTTCAGACTTTGGGTTTGTATTGCTTAATCTTGAGAGAAAAAAGAAGGGAGTTTCCCAGGAAAGATTGCCTTGCCTTGGGCATTGGCAGTATAGCTGTGAGCACTGGATTCTCACTCAGCCATTGCCTATCCTCAGTTCCTGTAAGAACCTTGTGTTTATTATAGGATTCCAGGTTGGAAGGGACCTCGAGGACCATCTTGTCCAATATTTTGTGCTAAAATCATGTTCCAGACAAGATAGCACAGCATCCTGCCCTGTCAGATCATAACAGTCCCAATGTTGTGGAATCCACCAATTCCCTGGGGAGATTCATCCAGTGTGTGACTGTTCTATAAAAAATTTTCCTGTTGTGTTGGATCAAGATCTCCCTAGCAGTAACTTGTGCCCACTACCCCTTGTTTTCCACATGACTCCTTGTAAAAAGGGAGTTTCCATCCTCTCTGTGGGCACCCTTCAAATACTGGAACATGGTAATAAGGTCTCCCCTTAGCCTCCTTTTATCAAGGCTCAGCAAACCCAGTTTTCTCAGCATTTCCCCACACAGGTCCCCCCAGTCATCTTTGTGCTCTTCTGTCCACGTAATATTTTGTACAGCGTGGTCCCACACTGCACCCAGTGTTCCAAGTGTCTGACAAGTGCTGAGCAGAGTGGGGTAGTGACTTATCCATCTCTGCTGGTGATGCCCTTGTTTGTGCTGCCCAGCATTTTCTTGGCTTTCTTGGCTAATTTAGATAGCTTACGATTTCCATCCTAACCTCAGGGCTTGGCTTGTTTCTATCATTATGTACCTGTGCCAGCCAAAGATCAAGTCAGTCCTTTTCCTTGTATTTTTGTTCATTAAGCAAGCCAAACTCTTGTAGAAAATGAGGTTTTTTGATTATCCAGATAGGTCTGACCGTTACCTGCCCCAGCTAGAACTCCCATTTCTCAGATCTAGTGCCTTGAGCTGCAGCTCTGAGTTGCTGGTGACTTGCAGAAGTGCTGAATGGTCACCGCAAGAGCTGGAATCAGTTCTTCAGCCTTATGAGCTGATAACTATTTCTCTGGAAATCTAGAAGATTTTTTTTGTTGCCTTGTTTCTGTCTGGCCTTTGCTTGCCATCAAGTGATGCCCAGTGGCAGGGATGTTGGACTGATGGTCCCTTCCAGCCCAAAGCATGCTGTGATTCTGAGTGTGGGCAATAAGCCCTGGTCTCTCTTAGGTGCTGTAAATGTGAATTGATTGATGTTTGTGAAGTGTTCACATGCCAGGCTGGTGAGTGCCATAGAAAATCGTGTGAGCGACTTAATAATCCTGTCATCAGAGCAGCTCTTGGACGAAGCACAAGGACACACATTGTTCAGGGTGAGGAAAATAAAATATTGAAGAGCTCCTTGTGGAATGCATGTTCTCCTTTCTGCTCACTGAAAGAGACAGAGTGAAGAAAAATAGTATAGAGTGGAGTAAACAAAGGCTGCCTCGTGATTCATGTGCACAAGGGAATGGATGGAAGAATTTCTCTGGCATTCCTTAATGTTGTATTTCCTGACTCATCCATTCACGCCCTTTATTTTGACATATACTTGGTGGATGAGTTTATTAATATATGATGTGGAAATCCTTGTGCTTCTGGTGGAAAGGTTACAATTGTGCAGGTATCAAAGCTTGTTTAACAATGAGCCCTTATTTAATTTTTAGCTTAATTTCTTTTTGAGCTTGTTTAACTTCTGGATTCTTGATAAAAATAAGTCTGTCTTAAGCATCCAGTTATTCCTACAGTGGCAAATTGAACAATACTGCAGAACAAGGAGTGCTTAGAGTTTTTTAAGGAAGATAGAGCATATAGTTTTCTAAAGTTGCATTAGAGACAGGGGAAGTATCTGGGGAGAGGAAAATGGAGGAGTTGGAAAAAGAAACTCCTTCATGGGAGTTGAGGAGTGCCGGGGAAAATAGTTGTGTTGATTCTCATATACTATCTGTTGCTTTTTCATTTCATCTTAATCTTTGCAGATTCTGCCTGAATTGTTTTTATTCTGTAACAATTATCCGGGCAGGAAGGGAGAACTGAAAGGTACAAAGATTTTAAAAAATGAGGTTTGGCAGCTACCAGTCTGCAGAAGGCACTATGAGCTTTTGTCACCTTGGCTTGCTCAAAGAAAGCAACTGTGTTTGCATTTTCCTAGTCCTGGTGCTTTTGTTTTCATGGCAAGACCCGCTGGGATCCTGGTTTGTATTGTGGAGTGATGCTGGCCACTGTTAGAAGAGAGTCAAAGGACCAAAGCTTGGGTTCCTGCAGTAGGGACAGTCCCTTTATTCTGTATAAAATGAGGGAACAGCTGACCAGGGGGAGAAAACCCAAAACAAAATGGGTATCTAGGTGCCACATCATCCCTGAGCCTCATCAATTTTTATGTAAAATTGTACTGATTTTTTTCTTTTTTTTTTTTTTTCTTTTTTTTTTTTAATAGAATTTTGGTTTGGAAATTGATTAAAGAATCTCCATAGAATTCAATATGGCATCACAGCAGTCATCTGCATCAACAGAGGAGCAGGCTTCCTCTGAAATAGATGATCTCCATCTAACGCTGCAAGGTAAGTCACTGAAATTTGCTGTGCCTTTTAAATTTAGATTTTTGTCAAAAATCTGTGGCTGTGTGTACAAGTTGAAGGGAATTCTGAGAAACCTGTTTAAACCAGGGTTATGGTGTGTGTAATTAGTTCAAATCTGTACTTTGCAGATGTTTCTGTGTTTTATGAGAGAGGCTTCAGCGTGGAAGTGACAGATAAGCTCTTGTAGTGCTTTCTGGTGGTATTTTCAGATCAGTTGCCTTTTTTGGTACTGATGTGCTCACTGGTCCTTATGCTTTGTTACTCAGAATACATGTTGCTGTAAACTGTTTGGAAAAGAACCACCAGCATGAAAACAAGCCAGTTCTTTAGTTTCCTTGTCTTCAGCTTGCTGAATTAGGTGATTGCATTGAGCTGTCTTAAGTTGTTGACTACACTACTATTTTTATTTTTTTAAATTTGTTGTTCTGTTTTTAACTACTATATCCCCTGCAAGTGGGGATAACTTATGTGGCTTCTAAACAAATTTTTTATGGGTCAAGTCTTTGGTTCTTACTTGTTATATAATATGACTTGTTATGGAAGCACTCAGTGGTGATTTTTAATTATTTCAGTTTAATGGCATCTTCCTGGACAGTTGAATTATGATGAGTGTATCCAACCTGGCCTCTCAGAACTTTTGGATTTTCTTTACTCTCATGTTGAATTTCCTTCTGTAAGAATTTTCTGTGAGGGCTGACTTTGCTGTGAACATATTCATGGAGACTAGTCCAGGCAGCAGGACTAGCCCTGCTGAAAAAAGCTTGGTTTTGATGTGTTTAGAGCCTGGATATCCTAGAACGGATGGGCTAACTCTGTTTTCACTGAGCTATTTCCTTTTAATTCCCTTGCAATGAAATTTCTATGGTGCTTGGTTGAGAGCAAATATGTTAAAAACAGATGGTTCAAAAGAATATTTTGCCAAGTCACTTCTGTGATCCATATTTGCACTAATACTGTTGTTGAAGCCATGTGTTGGATGAGTGAGTGTTAATAGCAGTCTAAAGCCAAGTGTCTTTAATGGTGAATTTTCTTCTGTTTTGCTTCAGTATTGCATTTTCAGGAGAGCAAGCAAAAACTTGTAGCAGACAGGAGCTAGTCTGACTTTTGCACCAAGAACAGCTTGTCAGACACACATTTGTTGTGCCAGTCAAACCCAGCCTTGGGTAGAAAGGCTGAGATGGCTGTTGTGAAACAGATTTGGAAAACACTCTCTATCTTGAAGGCAGATTTGTTACATGCCATTTTCAGGGCAGGGTTATACTTTCAAATTCTTTCTTTTTTTTCTGAAAAGTCAGGTTGAATAACAATTGAGTTTTTTGATCAATATCTCATTGAAGGAGCCCTGCTTAGTAAAATTGAAATAATTGTATTTCTTTGCTGTAATAAATGGAGCTCTTACATTATGCTGAAGTGAGCACACTGCAAATCTTGTGCTCAAGCTATCTGTTGTAAAACATCCAGACACATCCCTTAGAATTGACATGAGCCATTTTTTGTAATGATTGAAGACACAACAAATGGTACTGACACATTTTGTGTATGGAGATGTGGCGCTGCAGCCTCTGCTCAGGGTCACAGAAGCAAATGGCAATACAGCTGTGAGGAAGCACCAAAAACACGCTCCCTGACATGACATATAGGGACCATTAGCAGCTCTGCTCACAGATCTGTGGTAGTAAAGGTCAAATAAGAAGAATAGGGTCATTCAATGAAACAGGTTTTTCCATTAATAGGAATCTTGAGATTTGTGAAGCAGCCAGCAACATTGATTGCTTTAAATCTTCAGGTCCGCCTGGGGAAGTGTTAGAGAAATTTCAGATTCAAGGAGCAGCTGTTTATAACTATGAGAAAAGCAGCTTACATTTTGTGTGACTGTAGATGGATGTAAAACTTATGATCTCCTTTTTCAAATTGCTGGGATATAGCTTCAGAGTATATGTCCAGCATTGTGTAACACACAGCATAGCAGGAGATGTGCATGAAGGAAAAAAGGAGGAGTGAGATCTAGTCTGGATGAAGTCTAGATATATTTTAATCTGCTTTTAAACTCTTTGTGATCCAACCGTCCATTATTCCTGAAAGGCATCCCAGGGGCACAGAGCACTTGTCTAGTCTGGTTAATTAGGGCAAGATCAATTTAATGTGTCAGTTGGTTTGGTCATATAACTTTGTGAAGTTTATGCCTAAAAAATGTAACAAAATCATTAGCTTCATTTTTTCCCCTTCCCTACCATGTGTAGGTATGTTATTTTAGGAATGTTTAACTTCTATTTAACTTAGTCTTCTGCAGGACATCACTTTTGGGAAGAAAATAAGGAAAAGAGAGGGAAAGAACAATCTCCTTCAAGTAATCAGTGGAGAGTTAACTAGTTATTGGTCCTAATTATTATAGAATTGCATTTAATTTATGGCTAGTTGGTTAATAGTGTTAAAAGCTTGTTAGTGGATTTTTAGTTAGAAGTGTTCAAGGGTGAACATTCACTTTCCTTAATAGTGTTTGGCCGAAAAGGTGCCATAAAGAAATTCACTGGAAAATTGTTAATAATGTAACTTTGTTCTCAGTGCATCTTTCTTGTCAGCTAATTACTTTAAGGAGACTAAACCTTGAAAAAACATGAAGAAAATAGGTGAAGAAATGAAAGCAAGTATGTTTTCTAATGCCTCCATCTCCAGGCATTTTCAAATGGTAAAGCTAGTCTCAAAATAATGAGGCTCAAGTAAAAAGCAAGAATATAAACCCTTATATATGAATCTTTTCAGATTTATGTATTGCTCCTTGACCTTTACCAGTTTTCAAGCTCATATCCAGATGAGAGTAATAGTGACCTCTTTCCTGCCAAGAAAATGGAAATTGCTGTGAAACATGCATTATGTCAGGAGCTGGCAGGCTTCTTTTATTTTCTTTTTTCCCTTCCCTCTGTCCCAGATGTTATAATAAAATTTAATCAGATTAAGGTCAACATTATCTGGGCCCTTTCCTTCAGTGCCTCTCTGCTTGTTTGCAGTTTTCTGATGCAGCACAACTTAGAGCAGCTGCAGGATTGCTTTGTTGCAATCTTTGCACAGCCGTGTAAAAGCTCAGGTGCAAATCCTGGAGCTGGACCTGTTGTGGCCAAATCCGGTGGGGGAACACCTGAGTGAAGGGTTTCTCCTGCCAGGCAGTGTGCAGATATTTTAGGGAACAGAGGATGCTTGACAGTAGATGCTTCATTGCACCATGGGCCATGTTTGAAACCTCAAGTCACTTTTGGTGTAGGATGGGGCAGGCAGGAGGGATGGCACTGAGGGGAGTGCGTGGCTGCAGGACCAGCTCTGCAGCGTTTGTGGCACTCTGGAAAGGATTGGTTTTTGCTTGGGGAATGTAAATCTCTACCTGTGAATACTTTGAATCTCTATCTTTGATCCTAGAAGGGCTCAACCACAATTTTCTGTCCCACGCCTTCCCTGGGACAGCAAACAGACCCTGTGTGTGGTGCTTCCCATCAAGCCTGTAGAGAACTCTGTTTTCCCTTTTCTTTTCATGCTTGCTGAGCTAATTCAAACACAAGAGTGTGTTTTAGCTCTTAGAGTTTGGGGCATGTACTTACTCTTTCGCTGTTTAATTAACCGCAGGGCTCCTGATTTTTGGCTCCATTTATTAATCTGCATGCGTGTTACTGTTCATTACTGTAACCCAAAGCATGATAGTATAGGAATGTGGCTGCTAAAGCTGAAGAGAATTTTTGAAGAGAGCTGTTTTTGAAGAGAATTTAGTGATAAAAAATGCATGATACTATTTTCGTGACGTTATGTCTAATCCTTTATAAATGATTTCTCTTCAAGTGAAATTGAAAATAGGGAAATGTGTATGGATAGATTTTGTTGTGCGGCTTTGTCCTGGTTTAGGGCAAATCTGGGAGAAAACAAGCATCATTTGTGGATACAAGCATCATAAAGTCACCCCAAGACTGGCTTGTAGTAGATTGTACTCATCTCTGAGTAAAGGGGTTTTTTATTTGGGACCCTCTTAATTCACCCAAAGATGAGGTACATTAATAATTCTTACCCAGCTTTTTTTTTTGTTTCAGCTGTGTATCTCATCTGATGGGGCCACTTGCTTATTGCAGCTACACTTTTTTTTCTTTACCAGAACAATTTTAACAAAGTCCATTAACTGTTTGTTACAATTTTACCAGGGTGACTTTTACAAAATGCTCCCATAGGAGCTGCACAGAAGTTTATTCCCAGTTTGTGCTGCCTGTTTCCATAGCTGCATGGCTTCATGGCATGGGACAGGACTGGTGGCACTGGAGAGGCAGCTGACACATGGCACTGCCTTGAAAAAAAATTCAATTGTGGATATTTTTGTCTGCTTCACGCTCCTAACATTAAAAAAATAGATTGTGTAGTTGCTTAAAAGCGTTCCCTGCCAGGTAAATTTAAATTTGTTAAGGGCATTATCTGGTGTGTAACTGGTTAAAAACTGATATTAAAATGCCAAATGGCTCCCAAGGCACCTGTAAAGGGCACTGGAAGCCACCACAGTCAGATCCCTGCTTCACTGTTCATTTTCTTTAAAATGTTAGAAAAGCTATATGAATGTTTATCTTTAAAAATGTTAATATCTAAATGATGTGACTTGGTACCTTTTAAGAATTTAAACTCAACCTGCCTACGTCCCTGAGTACTAAACACCACTTTGTGGTGGCAGTGAAGACTGGTGATTCAGAGCAGGGCTGCTCCAGCATCCTGAAAACGAGAACAGCAAAAGGGTTTGGGAAAGCCAGGAGGGCAAAGCTTGGTGTGAACGCACTTCCTGAGTGAGCAGCACTTTTGGTGAACTTGACAATTCAGAAGGAAAAGGAGGTTAAAAGGAGTAGTGCAGAAAGTTTCCACTTGCTTCTCTAATGTGGTAGTAGTGATTTAGTTAATATTTATGTAATAGTTGGATTTGAAAAGACCTATCCCTGCCTGTCGAGGTATTTTCCTTATCTTCACTGGGTTTTGGGTAGACTTCTCAATCTTGACAAAAAATTCTATGTTTGTTTTTAATTGCTTAACACCATGTTGCTGAACATAAATGCTGGAAATAACTCTTTTCCCTGCTTTCCTGTCTGCAGAGCATGAAACTGTTGCTGGGTGGAAGGGAAGGGACTGTACAAAGGGCTTGGGGGTTAATTGCTCACTCTTTCCCTGGATTAGCAAGTACTTAATTGTTCTTCTGCTGGTCCCAATCATTTAAAGAATGTACTTGCTTGGTGTATTAGTTGATGCCAGCAGTGCTGCCTTGAAGGAGCTGTCCTGGTTATCCTTGCTTCCCATCCTTTGGTTCATCTTGCTGTGCTGTCAGGGAGTGTGGAATGGGTTATTTTGAGAGGAACTGAAATGAGGAAGGTGCTGTGGCTGTCTGTGGGCACCGGGGCTGGGGTTGGCCCAGCACAACCTTTGTCCCTGCACACATGGTGGATGCACTGTGTTGTGAGCAGCAGCTCTCTTGATCTGCTCCCTGCACGCTGCTGTAGACGTAGCCTCAGCTGACCTCAGTGGTGAAAGGAAGGTATAAAAATATCATACACAAGAGGTAATTCCTCCTGGTGAAGCAGATGAGAAGATGACAGACTTGTTCTCATTAAAATGCTTGCTTACATTTTTATTTTTTTTTAAGAAGCCATATAGTTGTTCAGTAATTTCACGATTATAAGCCGCACTTTTTTCATTGAAGAATCCAGCCTACCCCAGTAGTGTGGCTTATATTCAGGTGCGGCTTATCTATGGACAAATCCCAGTGAAATGCCAACCCAGAAGTGAGAGCCGGTCGGGGAGGGCGCCTGGGGCTGCCTTTAAAGGCTTTGCTGGTCAATGAAAACTGTTGCAACTTGAGTACCTGACACCAAACCCAGCTGGCAGCAATTCTGTTACTAATTTGTTACTTTGTTAGACATGGATCCTGGCTTTTTTAAAAAAAAAAAAAAAAAAAGTGTGGTTTATATTCAGGTGTGGCTTATATATGGACAAATCCTGTGGTCTGCCCGGCTACTGGGAGGTGCGGCTTATAATCAGGTGCGATTTATAATCGTGAAATTACTGTAAATTGTTCACTGGCAGTGATACACAAGTCGTCGTGATAGAAGAAATCCTCTTTGCTGTTTGGTGACAGTGTTTGAGTGTGGATGGACAGGCTACATCTGTTCTGCCATGATTTGCTTCCCCCAGCTCCCTGCTGAAGGAGATGGTGCTTTCCTTGGAGCTGCCATTCCCCCACCTCAGGAAGGGAGGCATGAAAGGGGAGAGTAGACTCATTTTAAATCTTGTTTTCTTTTCTGCATGACGGTTTAAGGAAGGCTGAGAGTAAAACTGGCTGGCAGTGCTGCTGTTCTCTTCTCCCTCCTGGGAGAGTGTTCCCTGCCGTGTCCCTGTGCTCCTAATGATCAGCCTGGCTTGTAGCACTTGTTGGTAGCTCATTACTGAATAAAACAGTCATTGTCCAGCAGTGTGTATTGATTTTTGGCTATCCTACGTGACATGTTGCTTGTATGTGTTATTCCTCCCTAAAGAGTTGTTAACACAGGGTGAAATGGGATAGATTTTGGGTATTTTCAGATTACCAGGTTCTTAATCTGTTGTGTCAGATCCACTTTTTAGCTTAGTGAGTTTTGACCCAAAGTAAAGAGAATGATTGAGGTTTGGGGGTTTTTTATAGCTTTTTTTATTCTAGGTCAGTGACATTTTGAAAACTAGGGCAAGAGAAAACCAATGTCAGTTAGAGTCCTACAAAAAGGCCTAACAAAGAATCCATTCACTCTCATAAAAATAAAAATCTGTATTAATTAAACACGTGGTAGAGATAAGAATTAGAGAGCTTGATTAAATCATTAGCTCCTCTGAGCAGCAGCATTGGAGGGGGGAGCTGGGAGGGAAAACACACTCAGCCTGAAAATTGCAATACAGCTGCTGTGGTGCCAGGAGCACATCTGTACTGAGTGTGTGGTATGGAAACCCTGCATGACAAGCTGGGGGAATACTGGCAAGCATGGAGTTCTGTTATTAATTCAGGAGGAGATTCTATTATTATTAACTGTTTGGGTAGGAAAAAAAGGCACATTGCAGCGGAGGCAGCAGCTGCTTGGAAGGCAGCCCAGTGGGTTGAGTTAGGAGCTTGTGGAGGTTTTAAGGTGTTCTTATGTGTGTGCAGTGGAATAAATAACACCTTGTACTTTCACCAGGTGAGACATTTGCCTGAGAGCTGCCCACGTGAATCAACACTTAAAGTATCTGGCCCTTATTGCATAATGAATAATTTTAATATGGATGTCAACCAAAACAAGGCCAAGAGTCTCATCCTCACCATCTGTAACCAGCCCCAAGTTCTTCAAATCAGCAGCAGTGTGTGTGTTTGGCAAGAGCTGCAGCTGCAGAGTCCCTGGCGTCAGGCAGAGGCGTCAATATTTGCTCTCTGTCCCTTTTCAAATGCCTGCCTTGCCTGCCTGATAAAATAGAGCGCAGCAACTCAATAATTGCTCGTGTGGTAATTGGAATGGCTCCTGCCTGGTGTTCAGGCTGTGTTCAAGGGTGTGGTTGGCTCCTGTGCTAACATGAAGCCAGTATTTCCATGCTATTTTTGTCCTCCCTGTGAGCATTGCAGCATTGTTTGGTCTGTGGGTCGTGTGTGCACTTAATTTTCTATTTCCCAAACAAAACCCCATTTTTGTCGTGTCGTTTTTAATATTGCCCTTGTCTTACCTTTTGAGGGCAATCTTGGTAATGCTTAGAAAGAATCCTCCTGCTTGATGCTCAGACAGGATGGTTGTGTTGCAGATTTAGTGGAGGGCTGTTGAAGGATGCCTTCACTGCAGGATGCAGAGCAGTGCTCCATGCAGGTATCACAAATGTTTTTGTTGCTGCTCACTGCCCAGCGAGGCAGAAGGCAGCCTGTGGGCTGAGGAGCAGGAGCCTGAGTCATCCTCAAGTGAATTTCTGTGTTTCATGAGCTGATGAAGCTCTGCAGAAACTCTTTTGGTCTGTCTTGGATCGTGAAAAGACCCCACGACTGGGGTTTGTGGTTGCAAATTCCCAGAGTGTAGTAAAGCGTGTGGGACATTTTCCTGTGAGTGGCATTTTCGCTTTCATGGGCAGAACAGTCAACATTTTTTTTCTTTCCCTGAGGGCTTGTATTTTTGGTATCCTTCATCCTGCCCAGCCTACCAAAACATACATATTTGTTGCTGAAAAGTCTTGCACTTGCCTTACAATGTCAAGCTTGCCTTCAGTTCATCTTTTGAGCAAAAGCACACTTTCAGAGGCAGAAGAGATGGTCTGTTCCCATCCTGCCTCCCAGATTTTGTTTCTCCATGCAAGCCTTTTCTGGGAAGCCAGCCCCGATGCTTGCAGTCAAGGCTGCTGTGGAAAAGGAGATAAAATTGAGTTTGTGTTCAGGCTGGCTCTCAGCAGCCTTTGGGATGGCTGCTGGTGGCAGATGTCAGATCATCTCAGCACCTCTGTTTGTCACCTGTGTTCAGACTTCCACCCCTAGAGATGTGGATTTTGGGGTGTGTCTGGGAAGTGGAGTGGTTTTTTGGGAGGGAGCATGGGCTGGGAAGTCAGGTACTACCCTGCTCCTGACAGGGCTGGGTGTGGGAGCTGGCCTGGTCTGATTGCTGCTCACCCTCTGCTTCACCTTCTGGGGGAACTGGACTTTTATCCATCCCTGTGCCTACAGGCAGGTGTGAGAAACCCTTCAAATACAGTAATT